>OX596269.1:6673381-6788462 GCA_951394255.1 Polyploca ridens | reverse complement strand
TTTTATCATAAGTCTCCGTTTGGTAAGTGATAATGTGGGCAAAGGTGGTAAGCCTTGAAGGGCTCTGAGCAGCTGTCGAAAGATCCTTGCTGGCAGATAAATAAAGATTGCTAAACGAATTTAAGCAAGAGTATCAATAAAACTCTTTCTCTAAAATTCTTATTGGCAGACAAAATGGTTGCCATAACAATGACAAAATTTTATTCATTCTATTCACATTTTATGGTAGGTATTTCCATTCAATGCGCGCCATAAACCGACCAATTCAGACCATGGCAAATAAAACGGAATTCGGGTAATCAAAATCGTTATAAAAATAGTAACTTTATATTGGAAACTTTCATAAAGCGCCATTAAAACACCAGCAGTCAGGCATACTAACGGCCAAAAACTGCTAAAATTTAACTTTTACACCACTCGCAACTGAGCGTAATAAAATAGTCTTTAAAACGTTCATAAACAGTTAAAATATTGTATAAAACACATAATGTGGTTACACCGCAAAGTTTTATATACGTCTGGCGAAATCTGCGTTTAATTTTAGTAATTTATGGTCCGTGCAACAGATGAAAATTGCATAAAATTTTGGTAGCTACTGCCTGCTTTACGTCTTTAGTCTCGGGTTCAATTCAAGTTAATTTAACATTTTATTTGTAAATCTCTATAAACACGGTTCGACCCAATACAGTTTAAAACGCCTGTATAATGTGGGATGCTAATGGGGAGTGCACCGAGGAATTTTTCAACGATTCAGTCGGGCATTTTTGGGATGTGGAATGCTCTCCATTAGCGTTCCCGTAGCGCAACGTGAAGAGCGCTCTTTCAAAAAAGACGTAAAGAGAGCTCTACAAAGTTGGAAATTCATCAATCAGGTACACCGTCTACCTGTTTGCGTCTGCCGCCACCCCCAGATAAGGCAACATCACCCTTAGCTACTCTTTGAAGCCTATTTAATGTACTCTCTATCACTCAGGTGTACAATGCCACGGGTGATGAAGTGCCTCATCTACATCGGCATAGCAGCCTTCCTGCACCAGCTGCCTCGGTTCTTCGACCGCCGGTACATGCCACACCGCACCTTCTGGCGTGGACATATTGAAGGAGTTTGCAGGGTAAGATAGATTTTTATCATCAGTATTCTATCCTATATTCAGTGAAAGGGCTACAATTTGAACTAAGGATTCCAAAACAATTGTTTTACCGAAATATTCCTTAGATCCGTAGCTTCCCTCAAATTTGACGCGTTATTCTTGGTTTGTTTAGCAAGAATAATTTTAACATCAATTTCTCAATTGTGCTTTTATTTCCACGGCAATTTATGATTATTTTACTTATATTAAATACTTAAATTGTTACCCTAAAGGACCTGAAGTGATTTAAGAAACCATGTATATCTGATAAAACCTCTAAATAAACTGCTGTATTATTTGTTTCAGATCGAAATGGCTCAGTGGGTCCACACGCTGTCACTTGACGCGTATTTCATTACCTACTTTGGCTTCAGAGTACTCTTCGTACACCTCATACCTTGCACATCTCTTGTAGTGTTAAACGTTCTGCTATTCAGAGCAATGCGTACAGCACAGATAAATCGACAGAAACTATTCAAAGAGAACAGAAAATCTGAATGTAAAAGACTTCGAGACTCAAACTGTACAACACTTATGCTTATTGTAGTCGTGACCGTATTTCTCATGGTTGAGATCCCTGTGGCTGTAGTCACGATCCTCCACATAATTTCCAGTACGATAGTTGAAATTCTCGACTATCATATCGCTAATATTCTGATACTGATCACAAATTTCTTCATAATCGTCTCTTATCCGATAAATTTTGCCATTTATTGCGGAATGTCGAGACAGTTCAGGGAGACTTTCAAAGAGTTATTCATTCGAGGTGCTGTGACGAGTCGAAAAAACGGTGGCTCCAGTCGATACTCACTTGTTAATGGCCCCAGGACTTGTACTAACGAAACCGTACTTTAAATCTACATTATAGTATGTTTTGTAAATATTGAATACACTGTATTGAATAAGTATTTTAATGTCTATTATTTGTCTGATATGTAGACATATCAATATAATTTATGTCTGTCGATGAAGCACAACTTTTTAGAGATTTACGTGTACAGACTGTTGGGAAATTAATCACCGGAATGTCTATTAAATGTCACTGTATTTAAAAGTTCAAAAAGCTTTTTGGAGGTGATGTTTTGTAAAACTGTTTATAAGTAAGACGTTAACAATCTGTCATACAATATATACAAATATATAACAGTAGTAACGTAGTCCAAACAGTAGGTAGGTTATATAAAGCGTTAATTCACATTGTTGCTTTGAATATGTATATGCTGGTACTTTTTCGTGGCTGTGCGGTTACCTGATCATTATACTTATATGTTATATATGTTTATATAAACTACGTTTATAGTATTTTATATTTACTAAATTTATAGTATGTTATATTAACTAAATTTATAGTATATTTCTATAATTTAAATTGATTAGCTGATCACACGGCCTTTAAATGGTGAGCCCCCATTTTGGAAAAGTATCTTCTGAATATATATTGTAAATATATCAGTTTTACATTAAAAAAAATGAAATATTGCAAAGAATGTGGTTTATAAATAAATCCTTTTATATAAATAGTATAATAAGATTTAGATGAATGTATAATATATAATAAAAGATGTTGTATTAATGTTTATATTTATGTTCGGATAAAGTATAGATAAACGTAGTGTATTTAAATTGTAGTTTCTTTTTGTATGATGAAGGATTTGACAGACCATGGCGAATTTATTCAAAGAAGTAACGTGTTTAGTTCATATATTACTTAATAAAAAATGTAAAATAAATATCTTTTATTTCTTACAACTATTTTACTTTCTTTCACAGCTTCTCAGTGACTCAGTATATTAAAGAATCGAAAACTTAAGGTACAAGTACAAGTACAAGTACAAGTACAAGTACAAGGTAGGTTGTTTGTCAACCTTTATGACATAAAAAAAAAAAAAAAAAAAAACAAGTTGGTAGCCGACTGCAGGCAGTAGCAGCAGGCGACGTGTCGGAGCAACACTACTTCTTTCTCTTTCGTTTCTATGTATTACTATAGAAGAAAACGAAGCTACGAAAGGTATTTCATAGTACCTGTGATAATACATAGAAAACAGTAGTGTCGCTGCGACACATTGCCTGCTGCTGCTGCTGCTGCATGCAGTCGGCTACGAACTTGTACCTTTAAAATGGAATAATAAATGCACGCCATATATATCATGTACACGATGAACTCTCTTTTTTCTCTTTTTTCTCTTTCAACTTTTTATCACGAAAAAATATCGCCGATTCAAATAAAAGCCGAAATGTAAATGTAAGCTGTACATTTGCAGAGATGGTACCGCAATAAAGGGCTGTAGGCTATTTAATGCAGATGTTTATCTGTTTATCTGAACCGAATCCGCAGTGGGCACGAGTGGTGGAGTATTTCCCAATCCTTTTCACCCTCATTTGTGAAAGGAGGCCTGTGCTCAGCAGTGGGACATTATAGTCTGATGATGAATAAAGGAACACTATGCCACAGCGAGGTTTCATGAAATATTGTGTGGTTATTTTAAAGTAATCAAATGCCTTGAACTGTCACGACACGACCTCATCCTATGTGAAATAGACTACAGTGGTACTATTCACATTTGACGACTGAACACAATCACAGCCTATATAACAGTAAAAACAACTTAAGCTACAAACAAAATGGCGTTATAATGCATAATAGTGAATTCATTCCCTATAATACAATTCAATCACACATAATGATGTCTATGAAGGAAATTGGTTCATAAATACATTACGACGACCAATTTTATGTGGATCATAATGGAATGGTGGCATCGCATTTTACACCCTATTTGCGGTGATTAGAGTTACTATTATGTCGAAGTGATGATAACTGGGGTAGTGTAGTGTCAGACGTGACGAACACGTCATGATGAGTTATGCATTAGAACTCGATGACTGACCTCTGTGTAAGCTTGTGGGTCTAGAAGCATTAAATTATTTACAGGTGTTCCTTGGTTCCCATCCAGTAAGCACAAACCCCCTTATTAATAAATAAGGTGTAAGTTAGTCTTGTAATAACCAGGTATTAAGATAGCCTTTTCCCTTTTTGTTTATATGACATTAGAAAGTGACGGATATATTTTAATCCTGGGTTTAACTATACTTGACTTACACCTTATTTATTAATAAGACGGGAGTTTAGAAAGAACTGGCTCTCAAATACAGCTGTCGGAACACACCGGTAGGTGCTTGGCGACGGATTAATTTAGTTCTTCCACAATGAGTTACAACATTATACCAAGCTAAATTAAGACCACATATTCATAATTATGCATTGTCCCAAGAAGAAGTGGCAATCGGAAGTCCAGGGGTAGAACATTCTTAGAATCTCTCACATGTATGTTCAGTGATTTTTGAAGTTTTCGAGTTATGACTATTTTCATGATTTTTAACCAAACTCTGACTACAAAATTTTGATAATAGTGTTTTTTTCTAGACTAATCACTCACATGTATGTTCAGCGATTTTTGAAAATTTCGAGTTATGACTATTTTTCATGACTTTTAACCAAACTCTGACTATATCATTTTAATAATAGTCTTTTTTTTTTCTTTACTAGCTGAATAGAGATCCTAGCTGATACATAAACAGTTGTTATAGTGAATATTTATTTTTGGAGTTTGGTAAAAATCTTGAAGAATAGTCATAACTCAAAAACAACAAAAAATCTCTGAACATGGGGGTGATTCGGGTTCCTCTAAGGATGTTCTACCTCTGAACTTCCGATTGACGTTATTTCTTGAGACACCTGTATTTATATATTCAAAGCCACGACTTACGACGTTACTCCACTGAGCTATCATCACTATGGGTACATTCCGAAATGGATAATATCGATCACAGCGATCACAGCAATAATTTGCGTACCGAATTAGATATCACGCTTATGACAGCTGAGAACTATCAACAATTCGGAACACCCGTTATCGCGCTCACAGTATTCAAAACAGAACATTTGAGAATTTAATTAAAATCTGAATTACTAATGCGCTAGGACTCCTTATATCTTTTATAAGTTGACTGGCAAAAAGGAATATCTGCTTCTTTTATTTATTTTTTCTCATAAAATCATAAAAAGTATCTTTGCCAAATAGAAAATCAAGAATCTTATTAGATTTTTGCCGTCACTTTTGACAGCGCTCACGGTGATATCAGTTTAGGGCATGGTCGGTGTGAGCGCAAGATGGCGCATGTCATGACGTCATCTATGACGTTTCACGGGACATCGTAAACTGTCATTATTCAATTCGGTACGGGTTTAAGCACGCTCAAATCGATTACAGCGATTACAGCGGTAATTCGGAATGCAGCCTCAGTCTATCATATGTATTGAGATCCAGTATATATATCTACACTTGTGTATAAAACCATGCATATTAGCTTATCTTATTGAAAACAACTTTTAATATATGGTCTAACATTATTAATAACTACCTCTCAGCCAGCAGCCTGAAGGCAATACAAATAATAACTGTATGAAGCAAACCAATCGGCCATTGAGTCCGTCTAGACTTAGGGTTGCCGTTCATATGAGTTTGCCTGGATTTGTACTAATTTAGATGGCATGTCCCAAGTAGCTTTGCTACCAGACGTTTGTTGTTTTGTTTTTATACGCCTAATGCCTGGTTTCAATAAACAAAAACGAATCGTTTTGCTTACCAATGGTAGGTTTTTTTATTGCCAAACTGAGCTTATAGATCTTAGATAGATCTTAGGTAGATTTCGTAAGCTACTTCCATTTGGAAGGGTCTGCTATGCAAAGCTTTGAGGTATTTGCTTCATTATTAGTAAATCTTTACTAATAATATCTTAATTTTCTTATATCTATAAGAGTCTTAATTTTAACCGATAACGGTCCATAAATTATTGAAATTGGCCATAAGACGGTAAACAAGCATACGGCCCGCCTGATGGTAAGCGGTTACCGGAGCCATATGGACGCTTGCAACACACGAAGCATCGCTCACGCGTTACCGACCTTTCCCCCTCCCCTATGAGCTCTGGCGACCTTGAGTAAGAACACAACTTTATACAACATAAAGTTATTTGGCTGCGGTATTCTGTAAGGTGGATGGTACTTCCCCAGACGAGCTGCTCTTTGAGCGAATAAATGCTACCCTCTACCTCTCTTAAAACTTAGTTAATTACATTGCAATATTATTATTGAATCGGTATGAAATCGTTCTTCTTATTTAGAAACGATATGGATTGATGGAACCTTATAGAAGTTAGAAGACATTTGTTTTTTTTTTGTTATCTAATTAGAATTTTTTTAGAATAGAATATCATTTATTTGCTTTAAATGTGGTTATACAAGGTCTTAAATGTTTACAGTTCATTGTTATAGGATTCAGCACATTCAGCTTTCATAATAAGCATGCAAGTATATTACACACATATATTTTTTTTCTCTTAATTATTAAATCAAAACACATTATCAATTTAAATATTCATTTACAAAAATTAAGTATTATATTAATTAAATTGACTATGACTCTTTGTCTATTTACATGTCAAGAGTGATAATAGTCGATGTCGTGATTTAATCGAGAGCACGAGCGCAGCTGAAATATCCTGATGGATAATGCGTTTCATCTACTACATGAATGAAGAATTAAAATTAATTAAAAATCAATTTTTTTACCTTCGTAGAACAATATGGATAGATATTTCAGTGATTAGCGACCGTAGTAGTTCATTTAGCATATTGTAGAATTGATACTAATTGTTTAAGGTTTACGGTTTTTAGAGAACCCGTGAGAAACGTTCAACATATTTGAACGTTTCTCATATTATACAAAAAACTTAATACCACAATGTGCCAAATGACGGTCTACGGTCGCTAATCACTGAAACATCTATCCATATTGTTCTACGAAGGTAAAAATAAAACTAAAAAAAATCTAATTTCCCGCCTCGTAACTTATGTTTAACCTTAAGTACAAAAAATCTCAGCTCAGATCTTTTGTCCTAGTTTATTGATTTAACAACTGGTAACCCCAGGCTGCAGAACATCCACTCAATAGAGTGCAGACCGCGAACAACACGCAATATTGAATTACAACCAATCATGGCCGCCCCTTCATTGCATTAACCCCCCGGGCGACCTTGTTTATTGCCTTCTTGATAAGAACAACCTTAATACACCATAGGGCATAAAAATACAGTCGCACAAAGCTATAGGGCTGGTACGCGTAAGTTTTATTACGTAGCTTTATGATTATTGGTTTCATATAATATGTGGTAAAGGAATTTATCTATATAAAATAGTAGGAGAACCTGACTTATTAACTTAGTAACCCCTTCCCGCCCTCAACCCCTAAAGCAACTGAGTCCACCCCCCATAAATCTTGATAAAGGTGGATCAATCCCCTCAGCCTTAAAATTCTTCTGATAAAATTCCAAATAAAAAATCTGGCTCATTTAAATTGAAATGCTACTTAATTATTGTTCGAAAGTAAAATATTTTTTGTTTTATAAAAGTTACATAATCTCACGCTACAACCTTCGCGTATTAACATTATTGTTTATTTTCTAACGTATAAGCTTTTACTTATTGGCACAAGAAAAGAACAAAGTGACAACCCTGATTATGCCTATAACTTTACGGCTCAATCTATTTTCTCGATGTACGTTAATAAAGCAAGCCCTTTCAAATTAGTTCGTCCATAAATTATATTTATAGAAGCTATCACAGTTACTGTGACGTACACGTTAGGCCTTGAAGGCCTCTAATATTTTTAATTAGGCCTATCGATTAGTTGATTACTGGCGAGAACTTAGGCCTTGATTGGTATCCCAACCACACTTTAAAATTCGATTCTATACTCTTTATTTTTTCCAATTATAAATTTTGTGCTAAACATCAAACGAAAATACGCTCGCACATCTTTTTATAGATACTGAATTCTAATAAATTCTAAGGTTGTCTGGAAGAGATCGCTTCTTAGCGATAATACCGCCTATTGTACTTACAGTAATTTTTTAGCTTTAGGCATCTATTTTTATACTTTGTTAATACTTTTTGTACAATAAAGAGTTATCTATCTATCTATCTTGCTACTAAGTAAGCATGCGGCCCGCCTGATGGTAAGCGGTTACCGTAGCCTATGAACGCTTGCAACACCAAGGGTATCAAACATGAGGGGAGAACCCCATGAACTCCTTTGGGAAAACCGCGGCGGCGGTGACGGGGACATACACATACAAAATTATAAACTTCAGCGAAGCACCTCAAAAATGAACAGCTGTTATTTGCAACAATTTAATTATTAATATTAAATATCGTACAAAGGATGTGGTGGTGATGACGTAACGCGCGATGCGCACAATCACACCGACAAGTGGCAAAGCGCGGCATCAATTATGCATCTCGGCGTCAGGCCCGCCTCGCCTCACCGTGCTAGTGCTGTTGATTGTCAGAAAATGTATCGATACTTTTATCGATAAATGGGGTCTTTATATTATAAGAAAAATGCCTGTTGCAACTAGAAGAACCTACCATCTAGACAGACAGTTAACACTTAAGATGTGGATTGATGTAAGTACGCAGTTCATATACTTACCATAGTTTTAAACTTTAAAAAAAAAAAACAGGCCGGATTATTAAAGAAATAAAAAAAATCTGGACTTTCAGCTCTTGTCTCTAGCAGCTTGTAGCCGCAACATACGAAATAGGTGTCAATTAAAAGATAAAACTGTGTTTAGTGGTAAAAATAAAAAACTGTAACAAACGATAAAAATATATACACTCGAAAACATAACCCTCCTTCCGGGTCAGTCGGGTAAAAATATATAACGCACTTGTAAGACTATGAAGACACACTGATAAAATTAATTATGTATTATTGAGAGAGAGGAAAGGTAAAAGATGTAGGTACAAAATTATGGAACTTATCCCAATAGGGTTTGGTATAATACAGATTATTTTGATACATTCTGAGTATTCATTCGTTTACTATAGTTTACCATAAATTCGACAACACAACTGGCACGTCTTAGAAACATTACAGCATTCAATCGAGCCAGATGGATAGAGAGGTGTGCTTTGTTAAACGGTTCTCTCAATAATGAAAACAGCGTCAAGAGTGTGATTGAAAATGTGTATAATAATAATAATTACCAGGAACAATAAATAAAATAAGAAAGAGGTCGCATCGTTACAAGTTAAAATTAAATATAAATTACTTATTAGCCCAATATTACGGCTAGATCCATCGATAATAACGAACAACACTAGTTATGACCTACTTTGTGCCACGATTATTCAGTTTGCTTGGATACACAGAGTGTTATTATATTATATCGTGAATTACAGTTTATGGCTTGATCAAACTTGTTTGGTTTACAGTTTAATTGATTTGCAACTATTCTCTTATTATTGTTTATTTTAATAATATAGAGATTTAAGATATTATTATTAAACTAACCAGGCGTTGATAGCTCAGTGGAAGTGACGTTGATTATAGAAGCGAAGCTCAAGAGTTCGAATTATACAAAGAGCTTGAGCTCTTTATTATTATAGTTAATCTTGTGTGACTTGGCCGTTGAACATTCTTTATACGTTAGTGGGTACAAGTACGGATTGGTGCAATGGTGTCATGGAACACCTGGTTTTGTACCCTTGTGTTCCCTTCAACGGCCAAGTCACACAACATTAACTATAATAATAAAGAAATCGCAGTAAGGAACCTTAGACTTGGCACGACTTTGTCTAGATTTCATTACTTTTTAGAGATAAACAAGACATTTCATCGAGACTTGGCTAGTTTTTTACAGAATGTTTTTGATGGGATTTCACTTCTTTTTGTAGAAAATGAAGCGGCCCACCAAGTTGAATATTTTTTGTAAAGGCGGTATGTCGATATCTATAATAGTTTGGTTGGGCTCTTGTGTTTTCTAATCAGGGTCACCAGGTACTCCAGATCTTCGATTATCCTAGTTTTAATAGTTTTCCCTTTATGTGGTCATTAAACCCTAACTCTGTACTAAATTTCAGCTCTCTGAGTTTATGGGAAGTACTAGTTCTATTTTGATGATCATAAGTGAGTGAGTGAGTGAGTGAGTGAGTGAGTTTCATAAATGTGAAACTTTGCTTTCGCTTAACTTCGGAACTAAATGACCTAGAGACTTGAAATTTTGGATTTTAAGTATGTGATTATAGCTTACTGGATGACGAAAATTTCTGCGTTCGGGTCTTATCCAGAGGTTCTCAAATAGGGGCCTGAAAATGCGGCGAAATGGTTCCAGTAAAGGATGGTACGGCAGTGTTTGCTTCGCCCTCGACTCGGCGGGGGCACTGCCGTGCCCCCCGATTTGAAAAAAAAAACAATATAGTCAGATTGTTCAAAAATATTTGAAAAATGTTACCTTGCTGAGTTCTTGTCAGTTGAATGGCGACTTCAAACTGGTGGTAACTTCAGTTTTGATATTCAATGACTCTCCTAGGGTCTGAAACTTGAAGAAAGCTTCGGTGTGCCGATGTTTCCAACGACATCACAATAAACTAAGCTATCATTTGTTATTATCTAATAAGTATGATGAAGAAATTGGTATTGGTGAGTTATTTCCATACTGCATTTAAATTATAACTATTTAATACAACCGAGGTGAATAAAACGGAACTGAGAAAACAAAGGACAAACATTAATTAGTTCTGTAACTGCCGCGATGGGAAAGTGAAATAAGTCTCAAATGTGCATTTTTGCTATATAAAACTCAATCAAAAATCCGTATTTGAAGTACAATTAATAAAATTATATATTTTAGTATTAGTATGGGAAATACAATAGCTTTATTCTTTTATTATATAAGTATAAGAATAATAAATTCGTTTTTATTTTAGTAGATGATTGATATTGAAAATGTTTGTCTTTTCTCCTGAAAACATCTATAATTTTTACCAAACAATTCCAAAACTAAAAGTTTTCAAATAGCTGCAACGTTTGCATTCTAAAAGCTTTTGTCAATATTACCAAAAAGATCCCTGTTGATCCGTTGACGTGATAAAATGGCTCCTCAACAGGTTTTCGGGTTTATCCACAGTAAAGAAGCTCATTCTTCCATAATTTAGCTTTTTTGGTCATACTGCAATATATGATCTATTTATTTCTGCAGTAACATTTTAATAGAGTGAAACTGTGGGCGTAATTAAAAAATATGATAGCAATGCCAATATTTTGATGTCCTGAAAATTTATTCTTTTGTGAGTTACAACGTTTTACCTTTTAGACACAGAGTTATATTTTAACTTGTTTTATTAGCAATCTTCATAGTCTAGTGCACTTTGATATTAGATATTGGACTATCGCTGTGACTTAGAATTGCCAGAATTAAAGTTATAGAGCTGAAGTTTCCATGAAATTGATGTATTTGATTAAAACAGACTAAGAAAGGTAGGTATTTTAAAATAAAACAGAAAATAATTTAATTGTTGCTACATTGCATTAAGCTGGATAATCGCACGCTTCAGGACTCAAATTTAGTTTTGGGCATTTCACTGTACCATATTACTATCTTACTGTGGCTAAAACACCATCCGCGTTAACTATTTAAGCTGTGTGCAAAATTTCAGGTTCCTATTATGTTTCTATGTTTTTCATCACAGATAGATAACATATGGACAAATATCTCATTTTTGGTAAAATATACCGAAACAATACTGTCTACTTCTTCGGGATGAACGAAGATTATTTTATATTATTATTATTATTTTATTTATATTTCTTATATAACAAGGATGAATCGAGATACAAAAACAACAATGATAAAAGAATAATTGAAATATATCTAAAAGGGTTGTAAATTGTAATTGAGTTTGATAGATAATTGACTATCGATATAAAAACTATCGACTTTCCAACATCTCTATTTATCCCTAAATCATATTTTCAATAAAACATTTTTTTATCATAATACACACAAAACATAACATACATTTACAAGAGCAAGGATATTTATTCTATGTTGTGGGGAGTGGCAACAAAATGAATAGTTCACCGCCCCAGGGCCTGAAACCCCGGACCGCTATTATGGGATCTCTTACAAAGTAAATTTGCCCCACAAAAATGTTTCCAGTAGGCAACATTAGCACATCAAAAGATCAAGGAATTTGTTTTTATATCCGATAAATATAGACAACTACATGTATGTAATACAGTAAACAGTGGCGTAACAATAGGGTGGCAGGGCTGGCAAAATACCACGGGCCCCCGACCCAAGAGGGCCCAGGCCCAAGAGGCCGCGAGCTCAAATTTTTTTTTTTACATTGTACCTGAGTATTTTATTTTATTTGAAAAGTATATTTTTATAAGTTCTGCTTAAAATCCAAAGTGAGACAACTAAAGACCATAATACAATTTCAAGTTAATCGTTAAGCATTTTAACCAAAGATTTTTCTTAATAAATATCTTTCTTAATAATATTTTTTTAAATAAATATCTTATTGAAATTAAATTGTTATTTTTATTTCATTGTAAATGTATGCAGGTTTCCTCACGATGTTGTTCCTTCACCGAAAAGCTAGCAAATAAATGATGAATGCATAGAGATATTATGTTCTATGGATATGAAGTCTCCAATACGCATTGGGCTAGCGTGGGGACTAAGTACAGACCATTCCCTCTCGCCTAAAAGAGGAGGCCTATGTGTAATTGAGTACGCTGAAAATCTCGAAGTTTATTAAAATTAAACTGAGTACGTGACGATTTTTACTGATAGGGCCCCATCAAAAGAATTTTCCACGGGCCCCAGATGGTATAGTTACGCCACTGACAGTAAAAGCTCCTTATTCGCGCTTCCTTCATTCGCGTTTTCAATATTCGCGGATTAAAAAAATGCGACCCAATTCGTATATTCGCGGCTAAGGATTTCTTTATTCGCGGATCTAATCGGTACATTGATAAAAAGTATTCCAATATGTAAGTATCCAACCGAATATCCTTTGTAAACGCGTCGTCAAATGGACTAATAAAAAAGTATAATTGACCTTATTACAGTATATTGTTAAATGATATCGCCGCTGTATTGGTTCCGCCTTTGACACAAGCCGCCTTCGCTTTGAAAATGTAGGTAAACAAACAGAATGAAATCAACCGTCCGTCTATGAAACGAAGTCTTATTTTTAAGAGGCAAATTGCTACTGCTGAATATCTGTATTGAAGGAGCTTTTAAAAAATGCTAAGCAAGTAAAAATTACAAAATTCTTTAAATAAACCATTGCCTTAGCCTGAAGATAATAATTAATCAATAGGGCCTAACTTTATATAGGTAATTGGTTTTTTTTGTGTCCTAGGAACGTATCCCCTATAATCCCATATAAATTACCATTCCATATTCACGGTTTCTGTATTCGCGCCATATTTACGGAACGTATACCCCGCGAATAAGGAGCTTTTACTGTATACAGGTTGTTGTTTTGGTCAGCGACGAGCGACTCAGGGTCAATAATACACATGATACTGGTACTAAAAAAAATATAAAAAAAATACTTTATTTTTTTTAAATAATAAAAATAAAAAAAATAAAATTTTGAAAATCATGTAATAAGCTAAAGTGTAGACATAATACTCAACGGGAGTACGAGGGAGTAAAGGGGTGGGGCGATGGCGGCTTGCGCCTAGCTCTAGTCTGTGCACGTGCCTAGTAACCATACTTTGCAGTAATTTTATTTCAAATTGAATAAGGTATTTCTCAATATATTTACAGTATTTAATGGAATTAAGTCCATTTTTGGGGAATATATATTTTGTACTACCGCTCCTGGGTCGCTTGTCGCCGACCAAAACAACATCCTGTATGTGTGAATTGTAGATACTAAGTTTAGCTTAAACTTAGCTTTATCTTTTTTTTTATACCACTAAGTTGGCAAACAAGCATACGTAATAGCCTGATGGTAAGCGGTTACCGTAGCCTATGGACGCTTGCAACACCAGGGGTATCACTCGCGCATGGCCGACCCTGCAGAAATCTCTTCACACCCTTTTTGAAGAACCCCATGCTGTACTCCATTGGGAAAACCACGGCGGGGAGCTCATTCCACAATCTGAGCTTATATCTATTAAGATACATATACATTAATTAAGTTAGGAGCCGATCCCACAGCGAGCGGTCTGGAGGTTGCGGTCAGAGATCAGCGTTCCGCGTCCACTATAGTCTATGCGGCGATTTTGATCATTGCACACAGAGACCGCGGCGGACTACTAGTAGCACTAGAACTGTGACCGCAGTACTGTCATAGAAGAAATCAGAAATCATAATTTTTCATAATCTGCATTTTTTTTACCTGTTATTTTTTTTGTTATTTCTTTTCTCTGTGCGGCTAATAAGCAGAGCTTCTACTATGGATACTAGATAACTGATATAATACATATATCTACTACTTTTGTTTGTAAATACATACAATTACACCCAGACCCAGGACATACAGATATGATCATGCACACAAATGCATGTCCTGTGCGGGAATCGAACCCACGACCTTTGGCGCAATAGGTGGAATCTTAACAAACCGCGCCAACTGGCTCGTCAAACTAATGGTTAAAAAAAAATCGCGCCTAAAGGTATTTTATGTCGAATACATTGAGTCGACACCTTTGTAAGACTAAAATTTCACGGTGTATAACTTAGTACATCTACAATAACTAGTTCAAATCGATATAAAAGTCAAGGGCAAGCCTCTGGGATCTGAAGCACAAGCGATACCGCTCTCACCTCGTTCTGGAGATAATATTGCAAGTTGTGTTCCAGCTTCAGCCCTTCGTGCCCGAGGGACCTTTTGGACAACGAGCTACTAATATTTGGAGGGGATACGGATTTAACAAAACTTTATCAGTTAGTAAAAGAAGTAGTGTAAGTAAGTGAAGAAAGTGAATAGACCCTAAAATATTCCAGGTATTATGTCAGTTACTCCTTGTAATTTACAAGGAGTAACTAGACCTATTAGAGTAACAAGACAAAGTCTTATGGGGACAATTTCAGTGAGTGAGTGTTGAGGGCTCCGGTCTCAGGATATATCTGTCAGTCAGTCTCTCCTTTTATATTAAATATAAATAAACTAGTGGCTCTTTGAGGTGTAGACCTCGCAATATCTAATTAGTCCGTCAGTAAGAATATAAAAAAAAAAAAATTGACACGTATTTTTTGCTTTACCAAATCATTAAAAATTGATAAAGATAAAGCGATTCAAAGATCGGGAGTGAGGGCTCGTGACGTCAAGTGTATTCAAACGTGACGTCACAAGGAACTTCAACACACGATATCTTCGTATTTTCAGGCCTACGTCTCACTCCCATGTTTAGGTACGAACGCGCGCATGCGGACTACCGGAACAATGCTAGTCGGTTGCATGCAACGCGCCCGCAGCGAAAGACGCGTGTGGGTATAAATACCTACGTACTTATATAAAGTGTTTATTGTTCTTATATTAACACTATCTTGTGTTGGTATCGTTGTTTTCATTGTACAAGATTTTTTGTTGTTGTTTCATTGTATTTTCCTAATGTCCTTTCTGACTTTATTAAAGTCGGCAAGATCTAATAGGCCCGTTTTGATAAATTCAAATTCAAAATTCAAAATCATTTATTCAAATAGACCTTCGCAGGCACTTATGAAAAGTCTGACTCTAATACTCTAATACCGGTTCGGAAGGTTGCATTTGCTGAGAAGAGCCGGCAATAAACTCAGCAATTACTCTTTTCAAAACAAGCTTAGATTCATTACATAATATTTACATTCTAATCGCACTGACAACAATTGCGTGCCCCGGCGCGGCGGCAAAAGTACAAAGTAGACTGAATCTATATTTAATAAGTAAATAAATAAATGGCAAACTTAAGCAGACCAACCCCCACAAGCAGCACCTGTTCACAAGTATGACGCGTGTGGCAGCCATCACCCTCCTCGCCATATTGGAGGGAAGTGAGCGACCCGTCACACGACGCCGCCGCAAGCAAAGGCCTTAAAGTGAGCATGACTTACATAAGTCTGCCTTAGAAATAAAAAATAAACTAAAGGGAAACTACTAAACACGCAATTTGTTATCACTGTGACTTTTGACAAGATTATACTAAATATCATTTAGGTATATAGAAAATATAGCAATTAAGTAGACAGACATAATATATCGATGAATTTAGAAATAATTGAAAAACATTAAATTAAATTAATTACTATAAGTAATAATCTGTAAATTAAACAAAAAAAAGATATAATAATAATAACATACTTTGAATTAAAATGGACCTTGAACTAGCTGCTAAGTGAAGCAAGTGCAGAGAGAAGCTACTTCCATACATCCTTGTCGTCAATATACTCTACAGGCCCAATAGGCCCTACTCAACAACCGCTTTTTGATATGTTCCTTAAATTTAAAAAAGGACATACTGGTCATGCTATGAGGAATTTTATTGTAAAATTGGATACAATTCCCAAAAAAGGACTTATTCACTTTAGCTAATCTAAATCTAGGCACAGTTATTTTGTCTTTGTTTCTAGTGTTTCTATCGTGATAATCACTATTGACTGGAAACAAATTAATGTTTTTACGAACATACATAATATTTTCAAAAATGTACTGAGAGAGCAAAGTTAAAATATTAATTTCCGGAAATACCTTTCGCAGAGATTCGCGAGACCCCAAACAGTAGATGGCGCGAATTGCTCTTTTTTGCAATACAAAAATTGATTCCAAGTCTGCGGCAGAACCCCACAGCAAAATACCGTAAGACATAAGGCTATGAAAATATGCAAAATAAATTAATCTGGCTGTATTAATGTCCGTCAGTTGCCTTATTTTGCTGACTGCAAAAGCAGCGGAGCTCAGTTTACCACCTAAGGCTTCCAGGTGAGCACCCCACTGCAATCTACAGTCTATGTTCAGACCAAGAAAAACAGTCTTATCTACTACATTAAGTTTAGTACCGTCCACAATAACATTGATATCAACTTTTGGTACATTTGGTAATGAAAATCTTATACATTTAGTTTTTTTTAGAATTTAGCATTAGATTGTTGGCAGCAAACCATTGAGACACAGTTTCCAGAGCGTGGTTAACTTTTAAAAGGTATTTGTCTTTTCTATCTACTTTAAATATCAGAGACGTATCATCTGCAAACAAAACGACATCTGATAGTTCTTTCACCATGTAAGGTAGGTCATTTATATAAACTAGAAACATAAATGGGCCTAAAATCGAGCCTTGAGGTACGCCTAATTTGACTAAGGAGCCCGATGACACACTACCATTGATTCCTACTTTTTGTTGGCGCCCTGAAAGATAGGAAACCACAAGATCGAGGGCCACTCCGCGAATTCCATATAACTTAAGTTTAAGAGCTAGCGTTTGGTGATCTACGCAATCAAATGCCTTGGAGAGATCACACAAGATACCAATAGCATCGTGTGAGCACTCCCAGGCCTGAAAAATATGCTTAATAAGTTTACCTCCCGCATCCGTAGTGGACTTACCTCTTGTAAAACCGAACTGATCATCATGGAGTATCTTGTGGTTATTAAAATGCCTTAACATTTGGTTAAGCACAATCTTTTCAAAAATCTTACTTAATGCAGGAAGTACTGAAACAGGTCTGTAATCTGAGGGATTGTTTTTACATCCCGATTTAAAGATTGGAACAATTTTGCTGTATTTCATTAAGTCACGAAAGTTGCCCTGTTCGAGACATTGGTTAAAAATTAGGCTAGCAAGATGGCATACCAGTGTGTCAAAAAGAGACAAATATAGTGCGACCAGAAGAGACACTCTCATTTCTAAACGGACCTCTTAGACCTCTACAACTCATGTGAATGATTTTTTAGAAACTGGTAATAGGTTGTTTCAGAATAGAGAGAGTTCCCTCTTCAAATATGCAACTGCCGTGCCCCCGCCAAGTCGAGCGCGAAGCAAACACTGCCGTACCATCTTGGCCGTTGAGGGGTACACAAGGGTACAAAACCAGGTGCTCCATGACACCATTGCACCAATCTGTACTTGTACCCACTAACGTATAAAGAATGTTCAACGGCCAAGTCACACAACATTAACTATAATAATAAAGAAATCGCAGTAAGACTTGGCACGACTTTGTTTAGATTTCATTACTTTTTAGAGATAAACAAGCAGCTCCATCGAGACTTGGCTAGTTTTTTACAGAATGTTTTTGGTGAGATTATGTTTTTATAATACTAGTATTATTATACACATTACACATACACATTATACACATTAGTATTATTATACACATTAGTATTATTATACATATTAATATACATTACTGTAGATTTTACTTCTACGTTACAACTTTTAGAATAACTAAGATTTATCAAACCACTATTTCAAAAATCAGTAGAACAATATTCAGAAAAAGTAAATAATTCTAATTGTTATACTACTTACTCAGTATCCTTTTTTGGTTAATTCTTTAACTTTATTAATTTTTATATCATAAACTTCTTTGATCAACATGAAGATTATTAAAAACAAACGTTGTGAATTTCGGCTGACGAGACTAGGTAGTCTTGTCTTGTCGCGTCGACAGTAATTCCGAATTTGATATGCATGTATGTCACTAAAAACGTTCCCCATTGGCTAGGATATTTTAAATGTCATTGTTCACGAAATTAATAGTAATAGGTACCAAACATAACCGATAAGGAAATATTGAAGATTATTGAATATTAACACGTGCCGCGTCATACAGGATAGAGTTATACAATAGAAAGAGAGGGAAGTTGTAGGTGAATATAAATTTACGCGCGCAGCGCTGCGCGAGCTGCATTGCGCCTTATTACGTCGTTCCAAGAGTTGCTTTTTATTTAAATGTCGTTTTCGAAGTGGGTTTTCTGTGTACTGTTAAATATTCTGTGGTATTTTTTTATTTAATTGACAAAAGAAAAAATACGTAGGTATCTAATATTTTTTGATAATGTAAAAGACGGACTAAATAGATTTTTTTAGTCATCTAGCCCATTATTATTTAATTTTTCGTCGCTTCAGTTTTTGGAATTTTTCCTGAAACCAACTCGACAAAAAACCATATAATTACATGCTCACAACATTTCACGAGAATCGGCAAACTGTAAAGAACAGCCCCGCGGACATCTGGGCTGCAGACACGAAAGCATTTTTGTCGAAGCTGAAAGGGAGACTGCTCGCTCGGCCAATAAATATCCTGGGACATTCTTCACTCATGAGAGCTTGTGCTATGGAAACCAGTAACTGATACTACATTACGAGTACTTATTACCAACCAAGCCAACTGGCCCGTCTTAAGTATAGATACAACTTTTCTAACAGTCCCTAACAGAAATATTCGCATCAAAGTTGTACCTCCATGTTTTAGTTGACGGGTTGTGTAACCGTTGGCAACGGGGAATGACACGCTCCCACATGCTCGCCGCATGTTCCTCGCATGCTAGCTTAATCTAACATCGATAGAAGTAATTACAACTTGCACTGGCTTCCTTGCTTGCTCGTGTGTGGATGTGATATTATGAGAACCAAGATTTAACGTACATAGTAGTAATAGTAAGAAGCCTATGTCACTTGAAAACACCATTACTGGTCAATCATCTTACAAAAATAACCTTGTAGTGACGGCCAAGCCCCATATTTTGACTACGTTGTGTAGAGTTTGTGAAGTTAGGGCTTGTAGAGTTAGGGCGTGTAGAGTTATAAGCTTGGCTCTACATGAGATCTGATAACTTTTTAACAGTGCAAGCCATATGGTCTAATCGTGGCAACATTTTACATGAAAATGTTTTTGGTGGGACCAATCTGTGTGCCAAATTTCATTCAAATCCGTTCAGTAGTTTTTGCGTAAAAAGAGTAACAAACAGCTTCACATACTCACAATCTTTTACATTTTATAATAGCAGATTAGAATGCTCTACATGCCCCAAAAAACTAACGCAGTTTGGTGAATATTATGGATGGATTCTAAAAAAAAGGCATTGAATAACAAGCTAGGTTTTAGCTATAAAAGGATGTCGGTAAACAAGCGTACGGCTCGCCTGATGGTATGCGGTTAAGCAGCCACATGGACGCTTCAATACACGGGGCATCACCTTCCCCCTTACCCATAAGCTCTGGCGACCTTACTCACGCGCAGGAACACAACATACAGTTATTTGGCTGCGGTGTTCTGTAAGGTGGAGGTACTTCCCCAGTCGAGCTGCTCTTTGAGCGAATAAACGCTACGTTCTACCTCTCATAAAATTAATATGTGTTTGACCTATGAAAAGATGTACGAAACATACTTGATACTTTTAGTTTTTAAGTGGCAGGATAAACAGGTACTCAAAACCTTCGTTCTTCAGCATATACTGAGAGCCTACTTGAGTTTTCTTCAGGCTATGGGTAAATTCTAGATTGTCATCAAAACCTTTGTGAATAGGTAAATGTCTAACTAAGCACACAAATAAAGGATTTTCTTTCCGTATAGTTAAATTGATTACAGTGTTTCTGAAGGCTCGTCCCTACTCGTAAGCAAATTAAATAAATCCCTTTGCAATAAAGGGAGCGGGTAACCACAAACTGTAGAGGGTGAGAGCATTTCCACGTTCTTACAAATTCAAATAGAGGTAAGCATGTTACGCTATTTAAAGTGGGAACTTTAACTTGGGAAACGCACCTGCGTTTGTCGAGAAACAATGAGTGTCGAAGCAAGTAGGTATTTACTATTTCCTTACTAATTTTCCCCTTTCTAGAGAAAGGCAAAGGGTTGTAGCCTATGCAGCCTTGTTTGTAGTTTTCGTCTGATTATGTAAACAGTCAAGTCAAAGTTTGTCTGTACAATTCAGGTATGGTTTTAGTAGTGTCTCCGGGAACACAGGTGAAACTTGGGGGGTTAGCAGTAGAACATAAATTACACCACTACCCTATAATAGTGGTTCAAGGGGGGCAGGTTCTTCCCATGGATCTGAACCCCTGAGTCTTTCCTGGCTGACCATACCATTTAGCTGGTTATTTGTGTCTATGACTAAGTACTTACTGCAGCAGACATGAAGACTGCTTTTAAAATAAGTAGGTACGTACTTATATTTCATATTATATTTATTTACCTATATAAGCTATATAGCATAGGTGAGTATTTATTGACATTGTTCGGGTTACACACCTGAACAGTTCATGAATGCACTTTTTACACGCTTATACTTTGTACGCCTAATTTAATACGGTCATCCATCGAATCAATACCTAACCAATAAAAATGCATATTTAATAACCTATAATTACCTTGTGATAAACCATTAACTAACCCTAATAAACCATATAAAACCATATTATCTATAAATTCTTAGCCATAATATTACCCTAACCAAGGAGTATCTAAGTACCGAGAGACTTCTACATGGTCTTACGAGCCGGATAATTTATATTTATATCTTCACGAAAGGGTAGGGAGAGGTCAGAGGTTAATAATTAGTAGGTAAGTAATTAGGTAAATATTAGATAACAATGTTGCAGAGGAAGTATCGAAATTTACCGCAATTTATACTT
The DNA here is from genome assembly GCA_951394255.1 of Polyploca ridens. Taxonomy (NCBI): domain Eukaryota; kingdom Metazoa; phylum Arthropoda; class Insecta; order Lepidoptera; family Drepanidae; genus Polyploca; species Polyploca ridens. Next base: position 6,766,849 of record OX596269.1, on the reverse strand, counting down.
TCTGAGTGCCATCAACGTTATTAGAGGTGATGTGATAGATGAAGTACCGTCATCGTGTCACTGTCACTTGGACACATTACACCTATACAGTCCCACAAACGTATCTAGCGCGGTGAGAGAGTCACTGTTATCGCATATGGTGGAGCAAACAACCAATGAACGTAGTGCTTATATTCTTTTTGACCAATGGCGAATAATGGCGTCGCTAGTTCCTCTTTTGGCCACCGGGCCAGATAAGTTTGTGGGACTATAGCTTACACCAATATCCAACTACAGAAGAAACATTCTTAAGACTGCGTATAAAGCAAAATAACAATCTTAGAATTGAAATTTAACCAAGTAAATAGTATTTAAATGAAAAAATATTTTTATATGGGTATTTTCATTATATACGCGAGGGTTCTGCCTGAGCAAAAACATAATGGAATGAAATTTCCTCGATAGAAAAAAATCACAAAGCTACCTCTAATAATAATGAATTTTCGGTTTTATTCGTTCATGGTGTATCTAATTAAGACAAAAATTCGATAAATAATATCACTAACATATGACCTAGGGCTGCTACTAACGATTTTTTAAAATATTCAATACTTTACGAGTTATTTAGATAAAAAGCGCTTAGTTCATTTTTGTTCCGCGGAACACGCTATCTCCATCTCATCTGCACGCGAAGATTAGACATAAGTTTGTTTCATCTGACATTGCCATATTTTTCTGGCTTGGTACGCACTCTTAACGAAGAAACATCAATGCATCTTACCCTTACGTAACTTAGCAAATATAGGTTTATATTCACCGTTCGGCCAAGGCAGGCGATTATCAAAACTTTATGGTGGTGCGAGAGCGTTTGAGTGGACTGTATCTAGGATACCCAAAGTTTAAGGCAGGGCTGGCTGGCACTTCATATGTGGACCAAAACCTACTAATTCCTCAAATGCAGTTAGAAGACTAACATCTTTTAGTCGAAAAAGAGCGAGAAAGCCAAGAGGTAGTTTCAGAATAGACCCAACAGCCTTACCTAATATTCTAACGCAAGTCGACGCAGGTTTCGCAAGGGTGTCACAAAAAAATTACCAACGGAACGACCACAAAAAATATCTTTGCCAAAAGCATAGAAAAAAGGCGTAAAAATAAATATTTAAAAAGATACATCCCTAAAAAATCCATTTTGTCGCTTAATACAATATTAGGTACCTCGGGACACCCTTCGTTGTCCCGCCATCCACCTATATAGGTAATATCATTTTAAAGGGACAAGGGACAGGCAGGAACAAAAACGGTGCCTTCAAGGGCTTTTACCCACCGGCTCTTGGGCGTGACACAATTAAAACGTATTTTAATAAGACCCTATTTACTTAACAGAGGGACCCTTTAAAAGTGATTTAAAATGAGATTAATTAACGCGGTAATTTGGTTAATAAAATTTACTTCACGTTGCAAGGAAAGGGTTATATTGTCTCTGTTGAGTATACTTACTTGTACTTCATAAAAAACTAGATAAGGAACTAAGCATGCATCACCGATGGGTATATAGGTACTATACTTATAGATGCAAAAATGGAGCTTGGAAATTGATTTCCATTTCGCGCTTTGACGATGTCAATGATATTATAATAGAGATATGCTACCCTCATACTAAGCGGCGTTCAATTATTGTTGCATTAGGTGAATGCGAAAGATAATACGGAACGTATGGTACAGAAAGAGATAGCTATATGTAGCCGCTAAGCAAAATTACGACAATTGTCTGAATTTGTCTGCAACAATTAGCGTGCGTTAATGCGATATCTACCTCTTTTTATTATAATATCATTGGACGATGTCATAAAAGAGCGAAAAAACAATCTTGAGACTTCAACATTTTCGGCACTGCATGCAGTTTCTACAGGTAAAATACTGGCAGCATAAATATTTTTCGATAACAATGCCATCATCTCGGTCAATAGTGAACTTTTTTAAATTAGATTGGTAAGAACGAAGACTACTTACATTTTAACTCTATGAACAAACACAAATTCACTTCAACATGCTGGAATATTAGTATTGACCACCATCGCTAGATGGCGCCTTATTATAATTTTGTAGAACTATATTTCCAAAACCAATACAACAAACTCTTGATAGATCCCGCGTTCCCCAGATAAAAATAGCCAGTTACTCTCCAGGTTGGAAACTCCAGCCCAAATTTTATGCAAAAATTCACGACCCATTGCTGCTGAATGAAGGACACACGAAGACTTTCGCATTTATAATATTAGCACAGAGTTAAGCTACGTACAAATATTAGTATGAATTTGCATAGGATATATTATAGCATTATATATATTTTATAGCATAGGTACATACGCTACCTAACCCTAGCATACAGTGGCGTAACAATAGGGTGGCAGGGCTGGCAAAATGCCACGGGCCCCCGACCCAAGAGGGCCCCGGCCCAAGAGGCCGCGAGCTGAAAAATATTTTTTTACATTGTACCTGAGTATTTTATTTTATTTGAAAAGTATATTTTTATAAGTTCTGCTTAAAATCCAAAGTGAGACAACTAAAGATCATAATAAAATTACAAGTTAATCGTTAAGCATTTTAACCAACCTAAAAAAAAAGATATTGATTCATTTTTCCGTCAAAATACATATATAAACATTTTACCGATAGGGCCCCATCAAAAGAATTTTCCACGGGCCCCAGATGGTATAGTTACGCCACTGCTAGCATAGTATCTAAACCAGAATAAATACAAATAAAAACTTTCTTTTTATTATTAAAACGTCATTTATTACTACGTCAAGGTATCTTCGGAGCGTATGTATTCCCCAATATCAGCCTGGTGGAAGGCGATGGTGGCGAGTGGATCCGCGTGCCTGCACTCTGCCGTAGTCCTGGCTGCCACACCGAACCCAATGGGCACGTCTGACATTGTGTAAATTACCACTCCTTGGTGTTTTGGTGTGTTTTCTGTTATACGGCCTAGACCTGGAATTAAGTTGCGGCATGTTTATTTATCTAATTTAAAATTCAAAAGCATATTAATGTACTTACTCATTAGGTGTGTTTTTTTTTCGAATAATGAAACAAAATAATTGGACTGTTTTACAAAAAACTTAAACCGACTTCAAAGTACACTAAGAAGTAATCAAATCCTGATCTGATGACAATAGGACCAAACGGGAAGTGTACCCTTTCAAATAAAAAAAAATTTCCCAAATCGGTTAATAAATGACGGAGTTACTTTTTTTTTTTTTTTTTTTTTTATTGTTTTTCAGAAGATTTACAGCTTTTTGACAGTAATAATAACAGTAACAGATAACGATATGCCATTTACAAATCTTCACATATAGCTTATAAATTAAGTTTACGAGGTAACAAACTTAAAAAAAATACATTCAAATTGCCTCCTCAAGTCAAGAAGTCGGTTAAAAAGAGAGTTTTTGTTTAATGCTTCAAAAGTAAACTAAAAATTAGTTAAGTACCTATACAACCATTTCGTTTAAGAAAACTTAATTATATACAAATAAAATAACCTGAATAGATAGATCGGTCAAAATGTAATCTTGCTGAGTCTTGCTGAGTGAATCTTGATGGCTGACTTCGTAACTGACGGTAACTGAGTTTGATTCCCACACAGGACATGCACTTGTGTGCATGAACATGTCTGTACTGTACTGTATGTCCTGAGTCTGGGTGAACTATGTATATTAAGTATGTATTTACAAACAAAAAGTATATATCAGTTATCTGGTGTCCATAGTACAAGCTCTGCTTAGTTTGGGATCAGATGACCGTATGTGAGAAATGTCCCAGGATATTTATTGTTTTTGTGGGCGGAGCTAGTAATAATATAAATGAAAATTAATCTTACCACTTTTAATAACATGATGCCCGTACAAGAACTGTTGTTCAGACGATGACTTGACCCAAAGCTTATATGGCGCATAAGGAGCTATATACGTCAATGCAGTTATATGCAATCTGAACTTATTAGTCTTTGTGAACTTGCCGAAGCACGTGCCAGCAGATATAAGGTGGTCTGGTTTCACTGTGTGAGCCAGCTGTAGGAGGCGTTCTGATATATAATATACTCTGTCTTTCTTTTCTCTGAAGCAGTATGTGCCATCTGGTCTGTCAATTAGCAGCTTTACGTTTACTCCAATACTGAAAAGTGAGAAAAGGTTGTTGATTTCTTTTATGTTACACATATCATCATATACATATAAATATAAGTAGAAATATCAGAATATTGTTTGAAATATCGAAAGCTTGATGTACTACGCACACAAAGCATCAAGTTCGAAAGATTAATTTAATTTGTATGTATGTTTAGGTTTATTTATTTATATAAATTTTTATATGTTAATAAGTTTTGTCACATAGTCTTCTCCATACACCCTGTTAATCTGGACCCCAGCTTGTTATTAGGGGGCCCGGGGGTCCGAATAAACAACACTCAACTGTAAAAAAGATTTTTCGAGAAGTTACGATCAGCTCACGCCGAGACGTGTAGCGACGCGACCGCGCGCACTTTTTAAAACAACAATAGATTACAAAAATCACATTTCAGTGAGAGAGTTCGTAACAAGTGATTCGCGGTGCCGCGAGCCGTATCCAAAATCTCTCCCTGAAATGTGCACCTTTTTCTGTAGTAAATAAAGTTCTATATTCTATCACTATCTAAGCTTGCCGCGTCGCGGTGTGAACTGACCCTTAGAATGATAAAATACAATTGATTCCTGGCAATTAGCAAAAACATGTAATTAGAATATGGTATTTTTGGTGTGATATGTCGCTGGTAATGTAATCTCAACATTGCCAATATTCAAATTACATTTTTTTTTATAAATTGATAAAATATGATCGGTCAGTATAAATTGCTGCTTTCAGCTTTATCTATTAACTACTGAAGACCTGTAAACATGGTGAGATCATCACAGAATGGAATAAACAGGAAAACTGAGTTGTCCAGGAAAGCCACAAAGATAGTCTAACTTTATAAAATACTATTTATTTTACAGAATAAATATAACTACTAAATATAAGGTCCTAATAAATTAGTGAACTTCCTCTTGAGGAATGAATGTATATAATAGATTATATGTATGTATGTGTCTTTAATAGATTATAAATATATTTTGTGTTTAAAATAAGTGAACGTTATCATAAATTACAACGTCGTTACAATTATTTGTGAAAATAAACTAGGATTTAAATAATAAGTCAAGTTTCTGTGAAAAATAACTGTTAGTAGCCAAACATAACCTGAGTTATACTTTTCATGTTTTAATATAATTTCTCGTGTAAGTAAAGTGTTTTTATTATATTTGTGAAACTATATCCAATTAAAAATGTCGGATAGCATTTTGTAGAAAAATGCTCTACCGCCAAGACTGATCAATCAGGGACGCTTCACAATATTACGAGTGATAAAATCGGATAGATTGTGAACCCTGACGGCAAGTGCAGGTTCGTTTGCAATATAACGGTTTGACATGGATAGATTATAAACTATCGGAAATGAATACGTAATATTGTAAGCAGCAGGTACAGTTCACAATTTATCGGGGAGTTTAGTTGAGTTTACAATCTCGCTAGGTAGATTATAAACTAACGGTTTTCACAAAAATACGGTGACATATATATTAATGTGATACAATAAATGTTTGAATTTGAATTTGAACTAATTGATGTATGGGAATAGTTAATATGGCCTGCTTCATATTTCAAGTAAAGCCGGGATGGGTCAGATAGTGTTATATAAAATATATAACTCCTGAAGCAACAAATAAATAAATAAAGTACAAACCCATGAATCACCTCTGGCTTTGCTCTAAGTGACACAATTCTAGAGTTAAATGTTTATTATGGTTAGAATGTTGTGGGAAATTGACTGTAGTTGGAAAATGAAGTATAATATAAGTGTATTTTGGAGTAGTATTTGAAAGAATGATCAAAAAAATGAATGACGGTAAGTCCTACAGTATTACTGAATAAAATAACAGGTATTAATTTTAGTTCAATAGTTTTGTTATGAGAAATGAATTTAGGAACCATTTGGAACTTGTAACTTAGCTAAGAGTATTCCGCAATCACAGAGTGATTGGTGATTATGAGGCTAACGTGGTAAATGTGCTGACGCTAAAAGGAACTTGCTAACTTAGCTCACTCTTCTTATAGTATGAAAGTTTATATAATGGAAAGAATGTTAATGGTAAATACAGATTATGGAATGTTTTTAACAGGAATGTTAGGTCGTCTTACATTCTTCTGGGCACGACAAAATTGTTAATACACAGACGAAGTTCTCTTTCTTACACATCGATGTTTCAATTTGATATAGGTAATGATGGTAAAATAATTATTTGAGTAACAAAATTGGAACTTACTATTTAGTTAACTTTTCAAATAATATTCTCGTCCTTGCTTCAGATAGTACTTTCATTTTTATATCTTATAGTAAAACTGTAACAATAATAAAAACACGTGCTTTTGTAGTTTTGAAACTGAAAAAAGTATGTAGATAATCTGACAGTTAGTCGAGTCGAGAGTGTTGCAACAAAATAAAACAGTAAATCGGTAGATTCTTCTATTTTCAGTAAAAAAGCTGCTTGCTACACGAACTACGACTACTACGAGCTACATTATTTAGGTAAGATGGTATAGGTATCTGGGTCACCAAATTGATGGTAAGTCACCATCAATTACATCTAACGTCAATAGGCGTCGTGGAGCCTGCCTCGATCTATCGGGGGCAAGCTTCTCGTCAGCAATTTTCTCTTCGCTGACACCGAAGCTCAGCGTTGCCCATAACACGCACCTTATGCGCCCCATTGCCCCGCTCCCACCCCTGTGGCTCCTCTATGCACCACCCACTCCGCATAATTAAGTTAATATCCTCCTGGGCTAAAATAGAGAAATTAGCATTAATTATCTGTTTTGTCGTTCAAACTATGTATGTGCACTTCGTTTCTAGGCATTTTAACCGTACCGGTGCTCACGGATCGTGCTCTGGTACCTACATTCGCTTTATTAATATTCTATCTATATGGAAAAAACCAAAAATGTGTTCACATCAATATGCAAAGACGTATATAAAGGTACAAAATTATGTAAAAGTAAACTTTACAAAGAAACATAAATGTTTAACATTTTTAACTTTTTCTACAAACCGTAAAAATACAAAAAATATAACCTTGTGTATGGCAACTCCCTTGACATTGATTTATTAAATTTCGTTCTGAAATCTGTAACACCATTTGTTAAATTAATTGTTATTTTTTAATTGAAATCTTTAAACAGTCATCTTAAATATCGTCTGTATTTTACAAAAAAAGTGAAATTAATTAGATTTTACTATTTTGGTATTATTTCAACTTCCATATTAGGAATTATTTTAAAGAACGAAAACGGAAACATCACTTAACAGGAAAGAATGAAAATTACAATCAATGTTCATTCATTCATTTCATTCATTCAAGTACTTCCAGTGCTCGTGGTAAGTTCCTTTACAATAATTCTTGAGAACTATAACAAATTGGTACACTGGTATATGCTGAATGATAAGTTAACGTTGTAAAACGTATTATTACCTTATTTCAATAGTCAAGCTATCTTTGATTTTCTTTGCAAATAGTTATCTGAATCATTTAATGTTTGCACATCTGTTTTGTTCTACGTCTGAAATAAGTAAGTGAATGTTATCACGTGATGACAACAAACTTCGTAAACAGTTTGAAACTGACTATAATTTATACAGCATGTCCCTTATTCCAATAAGCTTAGCCGGTTTTTGTAGTATTTAAAAACCTTCTTAATTTATCAGTAATAATTTAAATAGCTAACTTAGTTTTTTTAATGTTTTTTTGTATAGATTCATTTACCTACCGGTTTTGTAGGTAAATTAATCCATTATGTGTAAATAAAAAATAATGTTATGTTTAAATAAGTATATTGTTTAGATAATTTGAAATAGTATTTTAAAACATTTATTATTAGTAGATGTCTTATTATTATTATTTTTAATTTACCGGTTTTCATATATATATTTTAATAAGAACTTAGGTATACCTATATTTGTTTGAGGATAAAGGATAGTTGACGCGCTTGGCGAGCATTAACATATTTACGTACTTATCTTCACTATGACACCTATTAACTCATATTAATCATGTAGCGGCAATGTAATCTACATGATAATGCAAATGTAGACAGGAATGACTAAAGACTGATCATTATTAGCGTCATGCTGTTTAAAGGCATAATAAAAATACTATCTTCAGAACCGCGTTTGCCTTTTCTCGAGAAAAAAAATAGGCCATAGGTATTTCATCCAAATCCAGCTTTTACGGCGCGATTGACTTTTTTTGATTGTGATAAACATCCACACAAAATTCCGCGTTTATAATATAACTAGCTGTCTCCCGCGGTTACATTCACGTTCTGGAGATAAAAGTAGCAGTAGCAGCCCATCTTCTCCATACTATAGGTAGGGTCATTGCGCTGGTTTTCGTCCAATTATCGGAGTTGCCAGCTTTGTGATGCGAAATGAATATCTTGAAGTACCCTTACTTAAATGAATTATATTTTTTATGTGTGCTTAATTAGTCTTCTTTAGGTTAATGTTAAGAGAAAATAAATCATTTTCACATCTCTTTTTATAAAAAAATATTTTATCAAAAGTAGGGTTTTTGCTAGTTTTCGTCCAAAAAATTTGGTTTTCGTCCTAGTGTGAGCTAGATTTCGACCACTATGTAGAAAAAGGAGTGCAGGTGAATTATTAAGTTAAAAAGCAATTATAATATACTTTTATTTAATCAAAAACATAATATATCTACTATTTAATAGCCTTATTGTCATTTTTTCTCTTTTTATTTCTTTTATTAGCTATAATTAAACAAATTAAGAAAATAAATCAAACATGCGTATTACAATGACAACCTACGGTATCTACGGTGGCCAACTAAAACAATCAACGCCCAAAATAAAGCCATCATTGGTAATTTTTTTACATATACCTATATATATTTACATCCTGCTAGACATCTTGCGTCAACCACAAAAAATCTCATAGTAATACTGCGTCCACCGACTTGTCGCGTCCGGTATACGGACGCAAGATTTCCCACGGATTATTTTTCTAATATTTTGTTTTTGATTACTAATGACCTATACATTCATCCCTCAATAGGAAATTTACTAATTTATTAGGACCTTATATTAAGTATTTACAAACAAAATAGTATATGTATTATATCAGTATAATCTGGTTTCCATAGTACAAGCTCTGCTTAGTTTGGGATCGGATGACCGTGCGTGGGGAATGTCAAAGGATATTTATTATTTATTTATATGGAGCAACGTACCCTAGCCGTGTTTGGGGTTGTTGGAATTGTCGTGAGATGTACTTTCACCATATATGGTTTTCAGGGTTTGATAATGGAGTAGAAGGGTAAGCACAGCAACTCAATAGTGGAGCAACGTATTGTAGCCGTGTTTGAAGTCATTGAAATTGTCGTTAGATGAACATTAATCATGCATGGTTTTCAGGTTCTGATGATGGTGTAGGAGTATAGGCACTGGAACTCCATAGTGGAGCAACGTATCCTAGCCTTGTTTGGGGTCGTTGGAATTGTCGTATGGTGATTTTTGACCATATATGGTTTTAGGGATTGCAATCCGGATACTTCGAAATTCGAAAATGACTGAAAAATCCGGATTTTTGGGCCTATTTATAAATCCGAATATTCAGAATCAAATCCGGTTTTTTCGAATTTAAGGTTAACATCAGTTACGAGGCGAGAAATTTGTTTTTTTTCGAGTTTTTTTTACCTTCATAGAACAATATGGATAGATATTTCAGTGATTCGCGACCAGTAGTTCATTTAGCATATTGTAGAGTTGATACTTTTTGTTTGATTAACTATTTTGTACATTTCCCAAAATACTAAGTTTTACGGTTTTTAGAGAAACCGCGAGAAATGTTCAAATATGGCTCATATTATACAAAAAACATTCATAACACAATGTGCCAAATGAACTTCTACTGTCGCTAATCACTGAAACATCTATCCATATTGTTCTACGAAGGTAAAAAAAATATATCTAACCTGAGCGAACGGTTTATTCATGTGGTCATAGACGGGTCTTCGTCAGACCTTTTGGTAATCAATGCTTCAGAGTTCAGTTCTCTCTGGAACCTTATTTCTGCTGCATATTAACGATCTGGTGAAGCCTGGTATTTTTGGTTACGCAGAAGATAGCATCGTTGTCTATATTTCCAGCGCGCGATCCACCAGTGACTAGAACGAATTGTAGCGAGAGGCCATGGTAGAGCGTTTGAACGTGATCTTACAGGCAGTCTCCGATTGGGGCAATGCCAATCTGGTCACTTTTAATGCCACCAAGAGATCATCTCATCTCACTCATCGGAGATGAGACTTTAATTAGGACGTAACTCACGAGCCTCGACGATCGAAGAAAGGTTGCTTGCCTTATCGGTTTTCTACAGGATATATTTGGAGAGTGTGTGCAGGAATTGTTCAACCTTATTCCAACCACCATCCCCATTTTTACACCGTACCACAAGAAGCCGGGAAAATTTTCACCCGTACGTTGATGACATACCTGTGATGCGGACAGCAAGGGAGTGGAACTTGCTTCCGGCCGGCATCTGTGTTATCTGACTCTTACAATCTAGGCACTTTCAAGGCCATGGTGAATAGGTTTCATCTGGGTAAGCGTGCTCCAACTTAGGTTTCGTCAATATCCTTAATGACGGCTCTGTGGCCAAACGCAAGTCCATATTTTTTTTTAGAATATTTCCAATTTTATTTCATTTTTATTCAAAAACAATGGAAAAACAATAAAATAGAACATCCATCTTCAAACTACTAATAGTTTAGCATAAAAGTACGCGTACAATTTAAAATTACAAAAGATCGCAAAAAAAGATACCGGATTCGAAAAATCCGGATAATCCGGATTTATATGTGATGATAAACTTGGAATCCGGATTTGAAAAAAATCCGGATTTTGCAATCCCTATATGGTTTTAAGGGTCTGATGATGGAGTAGGAGGGTAGGCACTGGAGCCCAATCTTATCTTATCTTATGGAGGGGCCGAGAGATAGCTCGGACACTTCGACCCATTGGGATTTATTGTGGTCCCTTAGATATCCCCGATATCCTCCCCAGTCTCGTTGAAAACTCTTTTCATGAGTTTTACAACGAGGCTAGGAGATATGAGCCTATAGTCTTCTGGTTTTGGATATCCGATCCCTAGGAGACTCATTCGCTTACCAGCCAGTGCATCGCATGTGCACAGAAGGTGTTCCATGCGTTCCGTATGTTTCCCACACAACCTGCACATGGGTGTCGCGGTTAGACCTATCTTCATGAGCATGTCGTTGGTTCCAAAGTGCCCAGTAAAGGCCCCAAGCAGGTAGCGGATTTGCCCCCTGCTCATATTCCAAATGCATTCCCGGGCTTTGAAAATAGAGCCTAGGAATTTCTTGGAGTGTTGTAGACCGGTATTAGACTGCCAATGTGTTCGTTGTCTTTGATCTGCAAACTCCCTAAATGTGGCCTTTACGAGACACATCGATATGCCTACACATGGTTCTGGACCCACAATATCATTTGCTGAGCCCTCTCTTGCCAGTTCATCTGCCACTTCGTTACCATGGATTCCTTTGTGCCCAGGGACCCACATCAGTCTTACCCTGTTATGCTTCCCAAGCCTGTTTAGGGTTTGGACAGGATCCAGAATAAGTCTGGAGTCCACTTTGTAGGATGCCATGGCTTTGACTGCAGCCTGACTGTCATTGAGAACATAGATGGATTTTACTTTGGTTCTCCTGAGCACAGGTTATTATGGCGTATGTTTCTGCTTGGAATACAGTTGCCATCTTCCCTAAGCTTTTGCTATATTTGTAACCTTTTTCGTATATTCCCGCTCCTGTACCTGATTCCATTTTGGATCCATCAGTGTACCAAACCAGACTTTCTGGTTCTGGTGGATCGAGTCCCTTCGTCCAGTCCTCTATTGTAGGGATTTGGACCTTGAAAGAACTTTCAAACACAAATTTAGTTTGCATTTTATCGGATATGTTGGAGCCCAATAGTGGAGCAACTCATCCTAGCCGTATTTGGGGTTTGTTGGAATTGTCGTGAGATGAACTTTGACCATATATAGTTTTCAGGGTCTGACGATGGACCCGTAAGATTGACACTGGAAGTTCAAAATGGAACAACGTATCCAAGCCGCGGTTACATTCTATGAAACACAGTTAGCACTTAGCGATGTATATATATCGAGGACCGTAGATTTAGGAATCCCATAATCTCTACAGACTTGTCTAACTGACGCCTTATTTTCCCAAATTGCATTTAGAGCCTTTATTAAGGAATCTTCCGGGTACGCGGCGGTTTTCTTTCTAGTTTTAAAGTAAGTTTTTAAAATGACAAGGCTACTTTTTATCCTGGGAACGCGGGTGAAACCGCAGGGGAACAGCTAGTATACAAATAATATGTCTATGGACGAAAAGTAATGCAAAAGAATATCTTTTTTTTATTTTCGTCCACCAGAGTGCTCGTTCATGGACGGAAACTAACACCACATTAAACGCTTTTTTTAGTTTTCGTCCACGTCCTATAAATATTTTTTATTCCCGCAACACTGACAAAGGAGTGGACGGAAACTAAAATGTCTAAACTCATTGCAATAAAAATCATTATTGGGAGATAATTCATTATTTTATAGTTCCGTTGAAGTAAAATGACCATTACAAATATTCACATAGCTATTTGGGTTTCCGTCCACGTGGACGAAAACCAAATATTTTGCTAAATTGGTATGCTAGTATTAGTCCACTAAATTTTACTAAGATTTCCATAAAAAAACTATAATAAACACTTAAATTTGTGTTAAATATGGTGTTAAATAGACATACTTGCCAAAAACATTACGTAAACTAGCTAAAACAGTTATTAAACTTACCATGAACTTTTCCTACCGGTATAATTTTTTTTAGGCGCGTTGTCTTCTGCAAGGCATGGATGTGAAGCGGTCACTGACGTTAATATTTTTGAAGTCACTATTCGTCAAATCACATTTTCATGTTGATAGAACTGTTGCCTAGACATTATGGATCGCAAAAAGTCCAAACTTGCGCGGGAAGGTACGTTTGTATTCAAATTTTACGCATGTGTTTGTAGTACCTCAGTCATATGGACGAAAAGTGGTACTGGACGGCAAACCAGCGCAATGACCCTACCTACTTTACTTACGCTACTTTTCATCGCAATCAAGGTTTAGTCGTGAAAAGGTAACAAACATACAGACCTTTGCATTTTTATTATGTAACGTGATAATTTTATTTTATAATGCCATGTGCGCCTGCTTAGTGCTTGTCTGGTACATGTTTCAACTCATAAACATGTGTTATGTATGTATCATGGACGAATGACACTTTACTCTATGGTATATATCTACTATCGTGTAGATAGAGTTGAATCATTAGTATCTAGGTACTCTTGTACTATGCTGTGAATTCGCTCATACAAAAACCTTCTTCCTTGGAGGATACAATTGTTATTCCTGCAGGAAACACTCATTAAGGATTTGTTGCTAAATCTTATTCACGATGACATATAAATACCAGCTGTACCAAGTACCTACCTTTCTATTTGCTACTCAGTAGCGAAGTGACCACGGTACGCATTCGATTTATATTCAAGCAGTTCCTCTACGTTGGTGATACTGCAACAACGCGTATTTCCATAAGATCTATTTTTCACTGTTATTATTCCAAGTTAGTATTCTAATTTAGTGGACAGTATTAGAATCATAGCTTTATTTACAAAATATTTGTTTTTAGTCACTAGCGAATATCGTTTACCGTTACCGTACCGAACTCGTGGTAGGGGAGATTGCAATTAATTATTAGTCTGACACTAATACTACTGAACAAAGAGCCTGATACCTACTGAAAGTGACCTATTTCACTAAGATAGTCGTGAGCGCGCAAAAATAACGTATTATTGCAGTAGCAATCATTACTAATATGGTCTAACTCTAACCACCTTATTACTTGAGATGGTTTAAAGCAAGTCTTGTTAAACCGACGTTTTACTATAGAAAATTGCCTATGATATGAGATTTGCAATTTGAAGTAAATTTACCGTGAGTTCCCTAGGGGTGCACTAGAATGGATATCCAGAAAGGGGGTAATATAGGACAACGCGGGTGAATCCGCTCGTCTATTTATAAATAACTACTTGTATCACTCAGCAACATTTGGATTAACGGTAATAAACATCAAGTAACTTTATTAATTATTTGTGATGAAGGTACATACCTAAAAGGTCACTGGGTGACTCACAGTTTACAGTTCATCAAGGGAGCGGCCCAATTTGGTCCCTTGTAATTCGTGACACACCTGAATTATGTAGGTACTCTAAATTAATCTACAAAATAACTTTATATTATTTATAAAGCCCGACATGTTTACTGAATTACTGAACAAACATAGCCTTATAAGTGTTTAGTTTTAATAAAGGACGCTTTTACAATTGAGTATAAATAACTAGGTTAGATAAAATAATGAGAAATGATTAGGAAAATATAATAAGCTTGTTGTTGCAAAATTTGTTGCACAGTGAAATTTCTGTGAAATGTGATCTTCTAACACCGATATAAGTACAATACTTCTATTTGTTTAAAATATTATAATGAACCTTATTTCGTTATCAACAATTGATATAAAACAACGAATTGTAATATCACTGTCTTCTCACGTGTTTCACAAGTGAATCCACATTGTATTGCCTCATAAAGTTGTAGATCTCAAAACAAAAGAGGCCCACCAGGGCTATTTTAAAACGTCGGAATCGATATCGGAAACGGATTCAAAAAATTCCGAGGCGAATTTCAGCAATTGCTATTTTAATTTCCGAAAGCTTTTCGATGAATCGAATTGATATTTCCGTAAAGAAACATCAAAAATATGCGAATTCGGAATTTAAAAAAGCAATTGCGGAATATCGCCTCGGTAGTTTTTGAATCCGTTTCCGATATCGAATCCGAGCGTTTTAAAATAGCCCTGCAGGTATCTTTAATTTTGGTTTATATGTGGTTAGCAATATAGGCTGAATTTCCTGTGAAATGCGCATGTGCATATGTGAAATAACGCACCATATTGAATAAGGACTCATTTATTAGAACAAATCTGAAGACTTAAAATATCTACAGCCCGGCTCCGCACCACACCTTCGAGAGCTATTACCATAAACGGCAATCACTTTGGTGATGTGCAAATCCAACGTTATCATAATAATATCATATCAGCCGGTCACTACAAAGAACCTTATCATTTATTTAACTGATAAGTTTTGTAAGCTGATAATTCACGTAATATTTTTATGCATACAATCGATATTGCAGTCATCATGTAGCTTTTTAGGAAAGTGGTCTCATTTATTGTGTTCAAAATGTCGGAAAATAAAGGTACGAATTTACCAAGAATTTAAAACGATTTTCCTGTTTACGCATAAAGTCTTAAAAAAGGCGAAAGTGATCTGATCACTGACAAGCGCCATATTTTCAGTTTTTCCGTAGACGTAAGTTTTCCCTAAAACAGAATAGGTAAATAAAATAAATAAATATCCTGGGACATTTCTCACACACGGTCATCTGATCCCAAACTAAGAATAGATGGATCCTTGGGATCCCGAAAATTCTGACACTTTATCCGTAATTATTCTGACTTGAAAATTAATCTATTTACCTATAAGAGATTTATTTTGTATGTGAAGGACGAATGCTAATTAGCACGGACTTGGGTGCAGCAAAACTGAATAATAAAGCCTTAAATATTTGTGTAGGCATGTCACCTCAACTCTAATGACGTCATTATCAGACGCATCTCAACAACTAGCCGTCACGAATGATAAAGCACTGCAAGGTCGATGCCTTTAGTGCACAAGTTTCGCACGTTTTGTTGACCAAATCATGAAATATCTAGCTATTTGCAATATAAATAATCTGACTGGCTTGTTATTATCAACTTTTAGCGGTAAAAAAATAACAATGACATCAATTGTTATTATAGGACGCGCGTCCCTCTCGAGATCCAACGGGTTAAACATTTTCATAAGGTAAAATCTGGATTGGCTATTTGCAGCCTTGTTCAAGTAAAAGTATTTTCCATAGTGCAGATAGGTATACATCTTACAAACCTGAAATGAAACTAGATGTAAGGCCATGTTTAAGGCCGTATGATCCACTAGGTATTACAAGCTTCTATGTAGGTTATCATCTACACGATCCGCCACTATCAATAATTCAGTTCAATTTCAAGATAATGTTTGTACATTTATAAATTTAAACTGCCTGGTACATTCTAATTGCACAGTAACCGCGAAATGTGACTCATCAAATTATATCAACGCCAAATAATTGAGGAAAACATTTCTTTGTTACAGATTTGTGTATCGTAAATAAACAGCAAACTCCATTCCACATCCGTTCGTCGTGGAGTGAAGACGTTTATTTTAAGAACTACATTAACCGTAAAAGTGTTTGTGAAAGTGAGATAATCATGATGAACTATCCGAAGAACTTCAGGGCGAATGGCTGGGGCTGGCATCGGTCACCCAGCGCAGCTGCTGCGGCTATGGGCTTTTTGTCCACTGAACGTGGTGAAGGGAGTACTGAGCCACTGATTGGCAATGGAGGCCATGGGAGTCTTTACCCGAAGCTCCCGACGGAGGATGATACGATTTTCAAACCAGGAGTGCGGCTATACCCAGCGCTTCCTATTGAGGAGTATGAGAATGGAGAAGTTGAAGAAGTGGTGGAGGAGTCGTGTTCTTCAGTCAATGTCAATATGGTGGTAAGTAAGTCATTTTGTAAGCATTATTTGGAAACGTCTTAGTTCAGGTCCTTTACCTTTGTGCAAAAGGAGATATTTTTGATTTAATTAACGTGTACTATCGAACACTAGTTTTTAGTTTCATCTCAAGTGCGTTATTTACCACTTGCCTATTCATAAAGTTATATTTTTAGATTTAATTTGTGATACGCTCATGTTTACCTTTAACTACTTACGTATTCGCCTAATCAGATTAAAGCAAAATCTCCCTTTATTTTGTACTCCTAACTTGGCAAATGGCAAAGGTCATTGAATTCAGGCGTACCTATTGTTTGTACTCAAACTCAGATGGATGTGACAGGTAAGTGGTGGGTGTCAGCTCATTCGAACTGAGTCAGGCGTGTTCTCAACAGTCTAGCTAATCCTTTGAACGTAAATGGGAAACTCATGTTGAATTATTATTCCTTAAAGTCTCATAGTCTATCCTTTTTTAGGTATACATAATCACAGATGGAACACATGTGCTTGTTCGCTCGCTCGTTACATTTATTTACGTTTAGACAGGGTGTTGGTAGGAAATGCAAATTGATTCTTGGGATCATGATTTGTATTTATACTAAAAAGGCGCAAACCACCTTGCAAAACCACTCACTCACGGGGTTTCACTCGCGATAGATACTTATTAAACTGGAAGCAATTAGGGAACTTAATTTTATATTGCGGAACTTGTAAAAATATCGTAGTGATTGTTTGAACTTTAATTAGTCATTACGATACTGTTTTCTGATATCATACGCTCTGATCGTAAGGTCCTTTACTCACAGCTTGAACAGTGACTAATAAGTGGTTTTGATCTATCGTCAAAACTCCTGAATCATGTTATGACGTTGCACCTCGTCTTGTGGGAAACGGAGATACGTTGTTTATATTTTATCAAAGTTCAGACACCGATGCTAATGAGTCATATTTTATTGAAGTAATTCTAAGATGAATTTTGGTGGCGTTATAAATTTGTTATTTTTATATATTAGTAATTTATTCAGTCTAGGCACTAGGAGGTCTATCATTTATGAATGTCGAAGCTACTGAAATTACAAGATTAAATAATTCTACAAATAAGTCATAGTACAAAAGATACATTTAGTTACCACCGGTTCTTTAAGCTTTCAACTGAGAAGTTGGACAATCTGATTATATTGACAATTAAAACAATATTATCATCAAAAAACAACACCACATCCAAGGTAATCTAACCAACTTATAAATTCAAAAACCTTGCTATATGCAGTATCCTAAACTCAACCTAATTTTAACCCGTACTAAAGTCATTTCAAACCCGTAGATAAATATTTGTGATGATGCATTGCATAAAACGCATTTGCAGCCACATAATTGGATTACAATCGTTGCGAGACCCGTTAGTGTATTATGCAATAACAGGAAGATTTTGTTTCTACGAAGGCCATGGTCAAAAGTCAAGGTTTCTTCATGTATGTGAATAAATAT
Organism: Polyploca ridens; assembly: GCA_951394255.1. Taxonomy (NCBI): domain Eukaryota; kingdom Metazoa; phylum Arthropoda; class Insecta; order Lepidoptera; family Drepanidae; genus Polyploca; species Polyploca ridens. The sequence goes on along the minus strand of OX596269.1, from coordinate 6,748,481 downwards.
TTATAATATATTCTTGCCGGCCGGTGTTTTTATAATTTTACCGTCGTCTTTTGATTAGGGTACGGCGTCAAGCTTTATTATTTACAATGATTATTTATTTGCCGTAAAGCGAATAATGAATTCATTTTTTTAAGAATAAATACCTATATAAATTTTTTCCTTCATAAGAATGATAGTAATTCAACAGTTTATTTTCCTTCGTGTGACAAATCAAATCAGAATTCTAAGTGCTATTTCTTGGAATTTTATTGGAAGCGACTGCAATTATCTCATTATTGACTCTTCATTATAGGTTGGGTATAGGAGTAGAGGAGTGCTAAGAATTCTTAATAAATGAAAAAATACTTAGGTAAGTTTAAAAAATCCCATATACCTAATGAATAAATGTCCCAAGGCCGAGCCAAAATCGCAGTGAAACTGGTTTGATACAAACTTGTTCTGTAACAGATTTGTACGTGCTGCAGATTTTCTGAATCAAAATTTAACTTGAGTTAAATAAAACTCATGTAGATTGTTCAGGGCAGTAGACGTCACGGAAAAGGAATCTGTCTAAAAATAAATATTAAAGGGAGAACATGTCGTTTAGTTTATTTTTAACTAAAGTTCGCTCACCAATCATGAATTCGCGTCTGAACATGATAACTTTAGACATTTTATTTTGTCTTGCTCAGGAGCAACAAAACACAATTTATCATACGCAAGGCCGTGCAGTTATGGGTACTACTACTCTAATAAGATAAATTAATTATTTACCGATCATAAAAACCGCTTTGCGTCACAGACATTGGTTTAGTCGGTTTTTTTAATAACATCCTGTAGTTAAGTATGTCATTTATTTTTAAATATTTTAGAAACTGGAGTCCGTTTCTCAGTGAGTCAAAGGTCTACCGACCTGTGGTCAAAGGTTGTGTTGGTTTGAGGGTAGTCTCGTGTTGCTTATCATGGTATTTTCCTTATTACTTGAGACGAAGATATACCCCTTTACTCATAAAGCGCTATTTAACTATAACCGCTTACCATCAGGCGGGCCGTAAGCTTGTTTACCGACTTAGTCGTATAAAAAAAAATATACCTATTTTAATGGTCACGTAAATATTATTTGACAATGACAATAGAAATTGGACTAAAGCTCTAGGTAGTTAAATAACGTTTTATGAGTAAGGGGGATAGTCAGTAAGTAATAATTCTGACTCGGACATTTAAGGCGCCAAAAATTGGTCAAGAGCAGTGAGGTGTTAGATAGCATTACTTCGTAAGTTCGTAAGTAAGAGCTCACTGGTCAGAGCCAGTCGCTCTTAAGAGTGCGTATAAAGCAAAATAACAATCTTAGAATTGAAATTTACCCAAGTAAATAGTATTTAAATGAAAATATATTTTTATATGGGTATTTTCATTATATACGCGAGGGTTCTATCTGAACAAAAACATAATGGAATGAAAATTCCTCGATAGAAAAAAATCACAAAGATACCTCTAATAATAAAGAATTTTCGTTTTTATCCGTTCATGGTGTAACTAATTAAGACAAAATTCGATAAATAATATCACTAATATATCACCTAGTGCTGCTACTAACGATTTTTTGAAATATTCTTTACTTTACGAGTTATTTAGATAAGAAGCGCTTAGTTCATTTTGTTCCGCGAAACACGCTATCTCCGTCTCATGCCACGCGAAGATTAGACATAAGTTGCTTTCATCTGACATTGCCATATTTTTCTGGCTTTGTACGCACTCTTTAAGTTAATTTTTTTTAATATTAATTATAATGGTTAAAATCTAAGGAGTCAGAGAATAAAATTCTCAAAGCATTTAGTAAATAAAAGAGGTTATCAATTGTTTGGTTCGTACGTCAATCAATTCTCTACAATTTGTTAAATGCTTTGTAAATGAATAGGTATGACGCGGTCCAATGGTTTACCATTGGCATTCTGCCTGGAGTAGGTACTTACCAAGAATCTTATATATTGTACTTACTTTACATTCACGTGTGCCAGATTCTAGGAATGAAAGTTGCGGAAATAGTAGATAAGCTATAAAACAATTGATGAGTTTGCCTTGTGTTCTCCATCCTCTTTGCTATTTCAACTTTTATATAAGAGCCAATACTCGCATTACAGTTGTTGGAATTAATAATAATAATAATCTTTCTTTATTCACATAAATAAAATCAACATAATTAAAACGAAGTCCCTGACTTCTGAGCTGGTCTAAACCTTGTTACAGAAGCCAGTACCCGCTCCTATGCAATATGCACTAGGTTCAAGTTTAAATCTATGTAATAAGTAATAATGCAATAATAAAACAAACGTGCGCATAAGCAGTGTGTGTGCGGGGGTGTGTTTGTTGGAATTGTCGTGAGATGAAGAAGAACTTTGACCATATATGGTTTTCAGTAGATGAGGGTAGAAGCACTGAGCATAAGGGTATAACGTTTACACAACCAGGAGGCTACCGCGCGGCCGCGTAAGAAAATGGTAATAATACCATTCATTATCTGGCATTTTAGTGTTTAGATCCCACTTGGGGCACCGGAAGGAAGAGTCAATGGTTGGCTTTATAGACTCGTTTAGGGCTGCCATCCGTCCGATTTTCCCCGGATGTGTCTTAGTTTAGAGGGCACCTAGGGAGCGTCCGGGTGTGGTATCATTTGTCGGGTTTGAATTTTTTCAAGTCACAGCAATAAAAAATCATTGTGGGCATTTCCGGTTTCTAAGCTCCAAAATACTCGGGGTTTTCACCCTTCTTGTCCTGGTTGCCAGATTTTAGAGATAGCAAGCAATAGCAACCCTAGACTCGTGTGTCGCATAGATAACAGAATTCCTGATATATTATAATGGTAGCCAAATATAGTGGAGTTCATTACCATTTCCTTACGCGGTACTTAGCCCCGCGCGCCGTTTACCTTTCACTTCACCTTCATTTGAACAATTAGAGCTCAATTTCTATTTAAATAGTACTTTTAAGAACCAACATTCCAAAACCAACAATCAAAATTCGCCGATACCTAATCGAGTAACACGTAACACCTCAATACTTATATAGTTTACACTTAAAAACCGTAGCATTTTCTAGATCTGAGGCTGTGTCTGAGGTATAAGTTCAATAGTTCCCACGAACGCCGAAATTATTTGCCGCGCCTTGTGTAAGAAAAGGCACCAAGGAAAACATGATCGGTCAACAAACCTCATTTATATGCAGATTGTACTTGTTTCGGACATTTTCGGCAACCGTGTTTTCCTTTTATGTATACTCGATGGCCGTGTAAAATCCGATTCATGACTTACGCCTTATTACCATTGTGTAAAGATACATTTACTGTAAAATTGCTTCTCAATTAGTACTGGACAATTAAGAACCTACTTACTATAGGTAGCTTGCTATTAAAATATTTTTTAAACACGTTTTGGGCAATTTTGGTATACATTTCTTAGAAATATCACTATTTATTTTACAGAACATGCTGTATAATCTCATAATAAAATAAGTAGGTTAGGAAGGTAGGTAAGGGTACACACATAGGTACACGATAACTTCATATAGAGTAGGTATGTAATACCTAAGCACAGACCTAAGTAATGGCGGTTCAAAGTATTCTCATTTAGTAAATTAGTACATATTAAAAAGTGATGTCTGCAGCAGCAGCAGCACTCTCTCTCTGGGGCTCTGCGAACTTTTATTTATTTCTACGACTTGACTTACAACAAACTATAACAACGCGGCAATGTGAGCAGGGCCTTGTGATTTTAATTCTTACTCAGTATTTACCAGATTACATGAGGGATTTTTCATTTTGTGCAAATGCTTTGATGAAAGGACAATTAACGTGTTTTGTAATATAAATATTTATGTGACCATCTGCTAAAACCAACTACCTACGTTATCATGTACCTACGTAACTAAGATTTAATATCTTCGTTTTCAAAATTAGTTTATTTAAAAAAATCCTATCTAGCATGAAATAATTGGTCACACGTACCGTGTCTGTGGTTATTTCCATTTCCGGAAAACCTCTCGATGATCAAGAATTTTCAAGGTCAATGTCATTACGGTGTTGCAATATGAGAATAAATAGGTCTATCTAACTGAGGAAAGTACTAAAAACTAAAGGTCTATACATTATTTGATTAAAATAAATGATATTGATTAATAAAATACCTTATTGCATTTATCAGACGACTAAAAACTTAATGAAAAATCAATGAAGCTGGGCTCAATTTAGCTGCTTACGTCATTCTATGCGCTGGCAATAATCCTGTAGAATAATACGGCCGATTTGTGTAGGTCACTGAGTCAACATCATTCAATGAACGAAGCAGTACTTTTTTCACTGAGACGATTATATTTCTGACAGTTTTCGTGAGAAATCTCTGCTGACGGTGACTGTATGTGCTAAAACTTTATTTTTCTAATAATTTAAATGTTTTTTATTATTGAATTCACATAAATCTAAAAGGCAATTTTACTGTTGTACTGTGTGTTTACAAGTTTCTAAAAAAAAATGTGTTTATGACGTGTTTTGGTGATGAAGATATTTGAACATTCTTTACGTACCATTTTTGATTCTTGTAAGATTGCGATGGGCTTAGTAGTTGAGTGATGACCTCACTTGTTTTGGGTAAATTAGATAGGTAATTGTTTACGATAGTTATGTTAAACAGTTGTTAAAATCTATGGAAAACCATAAGCCACCCATATGACTCACATAGTTTATGTTAAATTGGTGACCTACATTTGTTTTGTCTTGATATTTTGTAATAACCGGCTACTCCCAGTAGTTTTGCTAGGCAGTCAACTTGCAAAAAGATTAATTTTATCTATGAATTTGTGCCTGACTGTTGTCTTTACATTTGTATTTGTTATCAACTAGAGTTTTTAGAAGGTAGTTAAACTAAGTAGGTAGAATAAATAAGAAGTGAAGTAACTAAATAGAACCAAAATATGAATTATGTTTTTAAACTTAATTTTAAAGATTTTGTGACCTGTACTGTCAACTATAGTGTTCAATTCACATTGCAACTTCCAGATTTTATCACATTCCTATTTTTATGTTACGGCACCATATCATGGCACTAATGACAACTCAAATCTATCCATGTGCCAAGGATACATTAGTCAATGTTTTGAAGCGTTTTTGATAGTTAAAATTGTATTCCGAGTTATTCAGTAGAGGAAATGGTGTAAGCAAATACTTGAGGCACTGATATATTTGCAGGAAGCTTATAATTACTCATTAATTAAATGTTAGGTTAATTGCACATCATAAATGACCCTTTTGACTGATAAAACTGTTTGTTATGAAATTAGTAGTTTACATAAACAAATGATATACATCACATCCTATCAGTTAATGATAAGGCTTGCCTTGATGTGAAACATGAAAAGAAGTTATTTATAGACACGCTAGGAACTTAAAATCCTCATGATTTGGATGTCAAAATGATTTATTTACTGGTTGGCTCGTGGTTAAAAATATAACAATGACTCACGAGAACCAACGTGTTAAACTCTGGATAGATTATTATGCAAAACTTAATCTTAATTGATGTTCAATGAAGGGTAATCCATAAAATTCCATGTATTTTTCATTCCATTATTAATTGTTTGCTCACAATAATTCTATGCATACTCTGGAACCTACCATTATATCGGTATTTCTAAATATGAGCACTGTTCTGCAAAAATCAAAAGATTTTTGAAAGAACATATCGACGGTCCCTACGTACAAACAGACATGTCCCATACATGATGTATGGGACATGTCTGTTTATACGTAGGGACCGTCGATATATGTATTATATTTTACTTTATATAGGTCAAATATCTGCTTTTAGAACAGGTTTTAGAGGACAGACTACTATTACTTTTACTAAGTCATGTTTTACAGTTTGTGACTGCTAAATTCTATTAATTAAATAATTAATTCTATTTCATTACAAATTGTAGGTATGGCAGGTATAAGAATTTACTAACAAAGCTTAGCATGCTTATTTAAGAATAGGCATAATATAATAATTCCTTTGACCATAAAACTAGCAGAATGTGATTGAATGAAAAAAGAATTATACAGGTGGTTAATTAGCACTACTTTGAATGTAATATAGGATGATGTCATAACAGAGCATTGTGATTTGTAATGTATGTGGCCTCTAGCATGGTCTATTATAGTTTCCAACAAAATGTTAGTATTGTTGTGACTTAGGAAGAATCAGTTTGTTACTTGTCTGTTTTTTTTAAAAGTTTTAGTTATTTGGTGCCTACCTGATTGGTGCTGCCAATAGACATTAAAAATTCCAGAATTTAATTTGAATTTATAATTTTTTTTAAACTACAATTTGACTTGAGTTGCTAAAAATAAGAGTCTATTAATTTTATTTAAGTAGGATATTCCTCATACATTTTTAGAATCTCAGAATGTAAAATAACACAACAGTAAAATTGCCCTTTTCTCAACTTATATACTTTATTTTCAACCACAACAGTCCAAAATGTCCTAGTGAAGAGTGAGATACAAAACATTAGTGGGTAGTTTGTGAGTGACGTCGCCATGGCGGGACAAAATGGCGGCGCTAATTTTGGCTCCATGATACAAGGCGCGGGAAGGCAGTTGCTCAACCAAGGGGGGCAAGCCTTGCTCCAATATGGGGCTCAAGCTATTGGGAACATCATCAATGAAGTGTTTCAGAAGAAAGAAGTAGAACAGAAGAGGTTTCTACCGAGTATTAAGAACTACAAAGTGGTAGGTGTCATTTTAAGTATAAACTTTAGATTATAAAAAGCCGCATGAGAGTTAAGATCAAAACAGAAAATGGAACAATACTGTAACCAAATAGTCACAATGCTTGGAATACTAAAACTACGTGGACCTGATGCACTATTACTCACTTGATGTAAGGACATAGACTTGATGTAAAGTCAGCGTGCATCTGGGATAGGATACGTTGGGCGTGAAAGGCGTGGACTTAAGATACTGCTGATTATCGGGTATTAGCCAACGAACCTTGTCTAAAATTCTACAAAGAGAGAGTCCCTTTTTTCCAGTAATATTTACCAGTTTGTTCCGACAGCTACACTTGAACTTGCTTACCTTCGGACACGTCATCAGTCACTATAGTGTAGGCTCAGAGTATATAAATACTACGTACAAGTGTAGGTATATTTATTTCAGACAACTAGGTACAAGCATTAGATAAAAACGATTTATTTATTACGTTTAATGTACAGAGTGTATTGATCTCAAATAATTATTAAGTGTGGGATGCAGAAAAATCTTAAAATCACTCCTACGCAGTTTGTTGGCATTACATTTTATTAAAGATGAATAATATGAGTGATTATATTTTTCTTTTTCAATATAAGATAATGTAACATGTCTTCACATAACAAATAACCACCCACATAGTAATTAAGGGTCACTACTTCATGTAATGACCACTCTGTCTTTGGACATTCATAAGGTACTGATATCATGCTTCTCTCCGAGAGAGGAGAGAAGCATGATAGGCATAAAAAAACGAGACAGAAAAAGGAACACATTTATAAAAGCTCGGACAGGAGTGATGGATGTCCTTACTAGAATAGATCAACTGAAATGGAGATGGACTGGTCATATGTTGCGAAGTACCCAAGAGAAGTGGAGCAAAATCCTCACAGAATGGTTCCCTCGAGACGGTAAAAGAAATAGGGGAAGACAACGAAAAAGATGCGAGGACGAACTCAAACTTACCGCAGGTCCCAACTGGAGAAGAGTCGCAAGGGACAGAAGGCAATGGAAATTATTAGAGGAGGCCTTTGCCTTAGAGGCACACTGAAATCAGAGATATATAATAAAGGAAAAAAAAACTTTCATGTATGAGTTTCAGGATAAAGGGCTAATTGAAATTGAAATTGAAGGTACTGGTATACCGCAGCAACTAGCGAATCGAGAAGCAAAGCGAGCACATAAGGACGATTCTGTGAGATAGATAATTCTAACAAGATGGAAGAATCCTGCCTATACCATTCTTTCATTCTCCATGACTCTGTTCCGTGTCTTTTACGGGACCCCTTCCACTTCGATGACACAGGAGTTATTTCATGTTTTATTGCACGCCCAAAAAGGGCTTTTTATCTCCCTATCTGTCCATCTTACATTATCAAGTCCATAACATGCCTTTTCAACTTGAAAATATACCTAGCCAATCGCCAGGCGCTTTATTGCCTTCAGAAAGACAGGTATCCTTAAATATGGAGCCTAGATATCCCGGAAAATAAACAGCTCCAAATAAATACCTACGTCCGATATTATTTCCCTATACATGTCATCGTCATAAAATAATCATGATTCCTTCAGTCTTGCCAGACTAAACCCATCGTCAATTGCTAATTCACTAATATTATATTAATACGAATGAGGAAGTAAAAACTGCAATGAGCTAAGAGATTTTTTGTTCGTATTTCACACTTTAGTATTTTCTCTAATATCTAGACAAAAAGTTACTAAGTAATAACGTGATCTGCAATGAACTGAACGTTGACTACATTCTCAAGTACGTGTCTAACGTAGTTGAGCTAATCGGAATGACCTTACAAGAGCTGGAAGCTATGCAATTTATCAATTGGATGATTCGCTCGTATTGGTTGTACGAACATTTTGAAAGGAGGGAGTATCAGTTCATTCAGTATAGCTGTAAAATATCGTCATCACTAAACTAAGCGTTACAAAACCGTACGCATGGCAGAACCGTATGACTACGTTATGCTAGCATTCAGTTATAGGGCTTATCTGAGGGGTGGGGACTTTTAAGTATGTTTGTTTCCTTACTAGTCCAAACAAAGACCCGAAGTCAAACATTCTGCTTTCAACCTTTCCTTTTCCGGACTATAAGATAATTAAAAACAACCCTATCTCTATTGCAACACGGCATTAGGTTATGGCCACGAGAAGGTATATGTTTTAGAATAACATAGCCATCAGCTGGCTGCACACTATGACTTTTTCGCGGATGCTGTTTCACAAATGATATCTTTATGTTCATTATGTGCTAGCACAAGATCGTCATCCCCAGACTTCCGTTCACATAATGTGCTAATTCAATTACGGTCATCGTCCTCCGGCTTTCAAACCATAACCACTCATATTGGCACATTAGATAGCAAATATTGACAATCTGCCAGGCTCTTCGAAGTGGTGAACTCGAGTGCACTGTCTTTCAAGCTGCACATTAATCATGTCAAGTTTTTAGCCCTCAAGACTTCTTTTACATTTTCTATGGTGGCCAAACCTACCAACCTTACGGCCATAAAGTCTGGCACACTATTCCTGGCAACCCCTTACGAAGCATCAGGGAACATCTGCGGTAGGTTCGCCAGAGCGTCCACTCTGGTACTCATAATGAGAGTAGCACCGTGATTACTCACTCCCATTTTCTAGAATGGTACCGGAGCTTTTAGCTGAACAGGGAATGAAAGCTTTTGAAAGTGACGGATAATTTTCTGCGAGGCCCCTGCGATTTAGGTTTAAAGATTTTATTATCTCAAAAGAAATTACATTTCATTTATATGAGAAAGTACATAAAAATAATTATAAATAAAGATAAAGTTAGCAGTGTGCGTTGATAAGTCTAGATACAAGTATTAATAATAAATAAGATCAGACGGATGTGTATTACAGAGTTCGAATCATTAAATAGTATTGTCAATAATATGGATCTGTAGTTTTGTTTTAAAATGATTACAAGATTTTACATTTTTTATACAATCTGGCAATTTATTGTAAAGTTGCGCTCCTTCAAAACTTATGTTTTTACTACCGTAGTTTGTCCTTGGTGTAGGAAGAAATAAATTGTTGGCTCTGCGTGTAGGATATTGGTTCATTTTGGTTTCGCTATAGATTTTCTGTGTAGGGGTTAGATAGTCGTAGAAAAATAACCACCACACCAACAAAACAAAAAGAAAAACCCATACAAAGGTTGATCGTTTACTAACGATGACGATTGTCGATAACTATCTTGTCTAGGGGGGCTGGCCTTATTTTTGATCCTTTTAAATCTTATGAAATTGTTAGATTTTTGAATCGACAAATAGATAGGACGGTTGTGATTTTGACAAAGAGAAGTTAATGATGGAGCGGATTGTCTCATCATCTAGTTGTTACTCCAATTACTGCATGCCAAAAATTGGTGCGAGCACTTGAAGTTCCCGACACCTAGAGATGTAAAACTATCCGGCATCTAGAAATAAAAACCATTTCATCGTCAGTAAGTACATTATAAAGTTCAAACCTACAATGAATGCACGGTTCATCTGCGGTCTATTTCAGTATACCATCTACCACTTGTTTACGTTTGGAGCCGGATTCTCTGCGATAATTACTCATGGGCTAGCTATATCTGCTTTACGATTCATCATGCCAGATGTCGTATTGAACTGTCGACACAAACCTTTTTTTAATATTCACATTATAACCAATCATAGTATTCATAACTTCATCATCAGTTACTTCATCTAAAGCTAGATGCTAGATTTTGTAATCTTAAAGGCTAATAATCTGGAACTTGAATAGACCACAGCCAAAAGCAATGTTTCAGGATTTCTGCCAGTGCTATACAAAAATCATAATATCGTTTCTCTCTTTAAATCATTGACTTGTCTTAGCTAGGAATTGCTTAACTCCAATCAAAAAGCAAAACAAAAAATTGACAATAATAATTTGTAATGCACGTAAGCCAATAAATTCTAACACAACATTGTGTTTTACTGTTCATAATCTAGTGTACGATGTTGAAAATCTTTATGGCGCCGACGTTGGTTTGTATATTGGCCCATCGCCAAAAGTTGCTCTAGCTATTTTTCTGTAACTGTTAAATAGAGAGGGACGGCTGATAAACATGCGTAGGTTTGAAATGAATCCCGTAGGGCTAACATGATTCGGCTATTCAGTCGTCTAGACATTGGCAAGACTGCTATGCACCCCTGTCTAGACCTAGAGATAAATGACCTGTGAAGTACGATGCCGCCCTTTATATCGATTATTCATTCAAATGTCCTCCATTTATTCGTCGGTCATTCGATTTTGGATATCAATGAACTATTGTAAGACCCTAGTCTTATTTATTGAGTTGCGATGTGATAGTTATACAAAAGTCATTTAACTTTCCACGTTAGTAGTGCAGCTCGCCTCACTGTGCTATAGATTTTTAGCATATCAGATGACCTTCCTCGTGGTATACAAAATCCTAGCAGTTTGGTTAAGTTTTCTTATAAACTCACCGGCATTGAATTTGCCTCAAGCTCATAATTTCATACAAAAGAGCCAAGAGGTGTTTTCAGAAAAGCTGATATCGTTTCAAAGCTAAAAGAGCTTGCAGACGGTGTTGTCATTTTAAATGTTGTAACGTTAATTTTTGCCATTTAAGGTGTTTCCTTTGAATAGCAGTTAAAAAATAACAATGAAAACAATTGTTATAATAGGACGCGCGTCCTTCGCGAGTACCAACGGGTTAAAAATAAAACAATCTTGATATAAAAATTCACTGCACTGTCCATGCTAGTTAACATTTTTGGCGTATACGAGAAATGGCACAGTAAATTCAATTGAAGTTTCCAAATGCCGATTCTGCTATCTTTTAAATTATACCGAATACAGTGCCGTTACAGAAGAGAAAATCCTTGCTGAAAACACATCTTTTGTATGAAATTTCAAGCTAGGGCAAAATTCAATGTCGGTGAGTGTATTATAATAGTAATTGATTTGTAATATTAAATTGTATAATATCGACAATTCATTCAAGTTTACCGATAAAATACCCTTAGATGCATAATAGTGAAAATCAGCGATGATAAAAACCTTATTACTGCAGAATAGAGTTCCTAGGGATCATTATGTTGTGCTTGTTATTGCAAACCTATTGCGCAGTCAGTCCAATAATTGTTTGTAACTATTGTCGAATAAAAATCAGAATTATTTACTATTTGAAGAAAAAAAACAGACATGATAAGGGCGGCTAACCTTGGCGGCATCTCAAGTGACAACACAACATTTATTATTGTACAAGTTCCAGATAAAATACCGATGTAGTAATATTATTTTATATTATAATGATTTTTTAATAATAATAAAATCTAATAACTGAGCTTATAGTGACACTTTTTAAACATAACCTTGGCTATGCAAAATTTTGCACCTTATCAATATTGTATTTGATACTGTTATCGAAATGTAAATAGAACGATTTAAATGTCCATGGTATATCTGTTCATAGCTATGTAGTCCAACTCCAGAATGACGTGTCGAGCGATAATAGTTCTACTATAAGTAAATAACTTACCTTATTTCCAAAATAACATATTGATCGAAACAACTGTATAGTACGACATTCTTCAAATGCTATCGAAACAATAAAGGCATTGGACAACTAGCACCACATAATTTTCCAAACGAATTAGCTTAAAAGCCCTCGTTTGAAACTACACCTTTGACGATAATTATTTTTACATGCCACCATCGATGCCATTGCTGATAAAATGGAAGCATCATATACCACGCCCTTTGTATGACTGAGTGTCCCACAAGGCTGTCATTTAGGCCCCCTAAGTTTAAGTTTATATGTAGCTAAGCTATACTATAAAATCATATAAAAAATTGAATTGAATTAGTAATGTGTTAATTACCAATTTTTCTATTTATATGGGTATTGTCATTGATTGTGTACATTGCTTATAATAATATTATACTTAGTTTACTAAAAACGCTTGTAATACGGTAATTACGCTTTGACAACCTTCTTGGAGCAAAGTCGATCTTTCCGCGCTATTTGAAATCAGCAAAGTTGTACGGAATTTCATTATTGGTGAGTGTTAGCCGCAAGCAATTTCCTTTGAAAGTCCATTATTGTAGTTTTGTTTAAAAAAAAACAGGTGCAAAAAAGTTTATAATAAAAAAAAAACTAAAATTAGACATATCAATCAAATCATGCTGGTTTTATTTAAATTACTCGCATTGTTTGAGTCCTGGTCAATAATTACTGCGTTGCTGGCCACGCTATGATGGCTTCGAGCTTAGCTTAGCTACGCACTCGGCCCTCAAGCTCGGTCAGCATTTCAGCCCTTGCTCTCTGCGCTATAAAGGTCCAGCTTGTCCATCATGGGCATCAATGCTGACCGCGCTGTGTTGGCCTGGAGCTGCGCTGCGCTTTCGCCCAATATCAGCGCTGCCAGCAATTCAGTCATTACAGACCGCGGGATTAATGTGCTATTATACGAGTATTTGTTTATTCAATGTGTGTCGCTTTGTTATAGCTTGGCTTATTTGTGATCTTATTAAAAAAAACTTATAATGAATAAGTGTCATGTCGCCAGAAATCTTTAAGGTAATTCAGTATAAAAAGGCCTTATACAATTATCATTATTTTGGATGGAACAATAGATGTTGGTATTCAACTGTTGTTTTGCTAGCAGCTAAAGCGTAAAACAACGACGCGCTAATTAATTACACCCCGCAATTATTGACTAAAAGGTACTTATTGACCCCCGAACATAAACTAATTACTTTAAAAACAAAGTAGATATAAAAACATCGTTAACAACTTAATGGCGTATCTTTTACTACGCCACTAGCATTACGTTCAGTATCCTCCATGGGGTTTCCTGTACCTACACACAAATATGTATATGTGTATAACATTTAATATGGAATGTTATCAGCTTTTCAGTCAATAGTTCTATTTATGTGAGGATGGACACTCGATCCGTTTAATGGTGCTTTATGGTGAAGTGCCGTTTTTGCCGAAGTGTCTTTTAAAAGTGCAATTGTGTTTGGATGGAGTAGATTCAGTTTCGTGTGTTAATTTTAATGTATTTTCTATGTGTTGATGAGCGGTAACATAAATATCATTAGCGATTTGTTTTTGTCAACAGAGTATGAACAAAACTAAACTAAAACTAAAATTGTTTTAGTGATACTAAGCTTTTAAATCAAAATCGTATGCTATCGTTATACGATATTGATGTTAAAGTTAGGAAATAGTAAAACACTTCAATGCCGTGCTTTAAAGATCGATATAGGTATAATTTTGTTCAAGGACGTGTAATATAGTTTAATATCACTTCTTTACATGTGATTCCACAATGAAGTTATTAATCATATACTTTACAATCCGATTAACCAAATTGTCTAAAAGTATATTACTAAAAACCGGATTATATGCAACATATAAAGCTTGTTATATGCATACAAATATGCATGAAAAATACTTGAAATATGCATGAAACTTGTCAGAATATGCATGAAAATTGGCCAGAATATGCGAAATAAAACAATAAGTTAAGGAACCTAAAAAAGAAGAAAGTTCTAATTTGTATTATTTCAAAATCAGCATACAGTTAGTAAATTATCCAATGATAAACGATAATCGGTACAGTACCATTACATTACATTTACAATATTTTTGTAAACGTAAACTATCAAGTATTATTCCAAATGTTCAGTGGTAAGATTGTGTCTTCGATCATTCAAAATATTTTTTAATAAGTGGAAAAGGATCGCTCCACATACACTGACGTATGCAGGCAGAATTTATTTTTCGGCTCTCGATAAATATGCATCATAACTAGATCTTAGGTAAAATATGCTATTACCGTTGAAGATCGCTTAAATATGCAAATGCATATAATCCGGTCTTTATAACAAACGAACACTTTGCCAAAAACTTATGATTGTTAAAAACTAAGAAAATATAAAACATTTTAAATATTATGACAATTCAAAACAAGTGTTTCTATCGGGAAATGGTAACCGGAAAACCCCGCATATACTTATCGCTAATGATATTTCTATACCATTACAGTTGCGAACAATTATTCAGTGAAAATCCGTTTTAGTTCACTCATTATCAGACCTTGTACCATAATTTCAAGGGAAACTCCACCTTAATGATTTCAGTAATTAAACAAAGCAAAAAATAAAAATCAGTCCATGTCGAATACTCGATACGTGTGAACGGAAATAAGTAAAATGTCGAAAGAAGTGCAAGAGGACGCGTTCTTAAAACTGGCTAAGGAAGATGTCGGGTACCTTAAAACATTTTACTCAGCAAAAAGCGTGTCTACTGCAGCTGAAACATGGAAACGCAAATCAGTTTCTATATTGTCACCAAAATCTGGACGCATATTGAGACAAAATAAACCAGATAAGAAATCTGCGAAATCTGAACAAAATGGCAAAGAAACGTCTGGTTTCTTTTCAAGACTATTCGACGACTTTAAAAAGGCAAAAGTTTCTGACTTTACATATAAGCAGTCAAATGTGCGAAGAAATAGTTCTTATAGGCCGTTTTGGGCTACAAAAGTTGCCGCACCAACAGAAAACAAAAAAGATGACGTTGAACCAGAAATGTCTATGAAAAACGTCTTAACAGTTGAAGGTAGTCAAGCGATTACTAATAAAAGTATGGTTTTCAATAAAGAAGTTTGTGGATCTCCTAGAGTTACTTTGACAAACGTGAAAGCGAAGCCTAAGGCTAGTGTAACTCCAAGGAAGAAGTTGTCGTCAGTTGATGAACACAATTTGTATCGGCTAAGGATGCCTCCGTGTTATAATGGTAGCAAGATGTCTATGCCTACTGGTGAACAGCTGTTTTGGGTTGGTTTTTACTTGTTAATTGAAGTGACGGACAATGTTGTCAGTGAAATCATTAGTAACTTGAAAGTTATCGGATAGGCTCATATATTTTTGATATTTGTTTCACTTTGCCATCGGTTTAATGATTTATTTTACACAGCCTCGAGAAGTATTTCCTCCGCGTTCATATGAAATTCTTGTTACGTAAGTTAATGAGAGGTTTTGTAAACTTTAGTTAGTAGTTTCAGTGGAATTCGAATATATACCTTACTTTATAGAATAGCTACGTGAGGAATTTATTTGGTTCTACATCCAAAGTAAACGGGCGATTTAACCAATTTTACTGCATATTATTATAGTGACCAAACTCTATTGAAGCGCTCGTGGTGTAGCTTGATTAGCCGTTCTTAATCAGCTAAGTTAATCAATGGTGAGGACGGTATCCGGATGGGTGACCGCCTACTGGTGTTTCAAATCGAGCGTTTTCTTTTGCTTCGGAAGGCACGTAAAGCCGTTGGTCCCGGTCATCACTTAATCATGATAATCCTTAGCTTGAAAACTCCAGCAGTAGGCTACTTCCACCAATCCGCAGTGGGCATGCGTGGTGGAGTATTTACCCATTCCCTAACACCCTCATTTGTGAAAGTAGGCCTCAGCAGTGTGACATTATGGGCTGATAAAAACTTGTACTAAACTGTTAATATTTCCACAGCTAGGCGAGACCCGTCCGTCCTCCTTCGGTCCAGCAACTTACCAGGACTTCAAGGACATTCGCTCGCGGTGCTTAGCTGAAGGCAGGCTGTTCGAAGATCCGGAGTTCCAAGCGGTAGACAGCAGTCTCTACTACAAGGAGAGGCTTGATCGACCATTGACATGGCTCAGACCGGGCGTGAGTAAAATTGATATTTTTCTTAGATAATATAGGAGTTTTTGTCCTGGTATCGGGTTTGGATACGATTTCAAGCTCAGAAATGTGCAATGATGGTTTTTCTATTCAAAAATGCAATGCAACAATGCAATTTGTCGACGTATGTTTACTATCTTAATTAATCATCACATAGAGAATATGTACAAAAATAAGCTTACATGTTTCTCTATCCTAATCCTAACTATCCTAACTAATATTATAAATGCGAAAGTAACTCTGTCTGTCTGTCTGTTACGCTTTCCCGCTTAAACCGCTGAACCGATCGCGATGAAATTTGGCATGCATATAGCCTATGGTATGGAGAAGGACATAGGCTACTTTTTATCCCGGGAATGCGGGTGAAACCGCGCGGGTCAGCTAGTATTATATATAGCTGGTAAATTCAAAGTTGGCATAACTGCCTTATAACAGAAAACTAGCAAAATTTCGTCTATGGGAGACATATTTGAGTGAGGCAATATTTCTTCTATCTGTAATATTTAAATAATGATTTGTTTGTAAACAGGTAAAAATAAATACCTTTGGTCATCATGACCTAGGGAGGAAATAAACATTACTACATTGTTTTTTAAGATTCCTTTCGAGTACTTAAAACTTAATATGGACCTTAAGATTTTTACACAAAGACTTGTGTTGTGCGCAGGAGATCTGCGACGACCCGCAGCTGTTCGTGGAGGGGTACAGTCGGTTCGACGTGCAGCAGGGGGAGCTCGGGGACTGCTGGCTCCTCGCCGCCGTCGCAAACCTCACGCTGCATAGAAAGTAACCAACATTTGTGTTATAAACCTTATAGTTTTGCAGGTCTTGAAGCTCTCTATTTTATTCGCAATTGCGTCCTACTAGGTAGGTATTACCCAACTGATAAGGCGTGTCGTGAATCTTCGTTCGCACAGAAAAGAAAGTAGGGCCCCGAAGATTGACAAAAGTATGCTTAAAACTTACAATCAACCTTAGATCACTACTATAAGGTTCATAATACACTGCAGTCACGCCCCTCAGGACGGCACGCGCTAACATGGCGGCAGCTGCCGACCAATAGCATTTCCCGCGCTTTGATAATGTATCTTCTGCGCAGGTGCATCAGTAAGCCATATCAGTTGGGTACTACTGTACACTTGTTTTGATTGTAGAAAAATAAGCTCCGACCGCGTGAGATCTAGTGCAATATCCACTTAAATATGACCCTTTAATATGAATGTATTAAAAATGGGACAACACCTTATAATGGTTACCATTGGTTGTGACAAAAAAATATTTATTGTTATTTAAGGTCCTAATAAATTAGTGAATTTCCTCTTGAGGGATGAATGTATAGGTCATTAGTAATCAAAAAAATAATATTAGAAAAATAATCTGTGGAAAAAAAAACTTCTTTGACTTGCATAGAGACTCTCCATACAAGTCAAAGAAGTTTTTTTTTTCTCTCGGCTTATTTTTCTAATATTATGTTTTGATTACTAATGAATGACCTATACATTCATCCCTCAAGAGAAAGTACACTAATTTATTAAGACCTTATATTTCCGGCTCATTGTAGCGAGACGATTAAAGCAGTTTTTAGGTCTAAACTTAATATAAGCTTTTAGACATAAGTTTCTAAATCAGTGCAGTAATTTTGTGTGACAAACAAACAGACAATCAGATAAACAACCTTCTGTCAGTTCAGAAAAAACCTTTAAGCATTTGTTTTTTTTTATATTTGGATCAATTACTTACAAAATCAGAGATAATACCAATAAATATATATATAAATTATACTCTAATATACAAGACGTAAGGGTTATTATTGAACAAGCGTTAACTAAAATATGTGTACACATGATACACAGATATGACATAATGTAACAAGTACACAATGTCACCACAATATACTTAGTATTATTATTTAATAATTGTGGTTACATTGTCATTAGTATAATATAGCTTACATTAAGGAAATAACAACCCTATGACTATGTATTATAAATGATAATCTAAATAAAACTAATCTTCAACTTTTATGAACAGAGACAACTTGTTTTTACCCGAATGACACAGAAGGACTTCCATTTTCAGAAATTTCATCAAAAGTATAAGAGTGGGATGGTATTTTTTTTGTCCTTTTTCACCATAAGTCAAAAACTATAGATAGAAAATAAAAACAAGTATTCTAACGTTATTTATAATATTTTAGTAAATAAAATTGTTTGTACTTTTTTTTTAATAAACAGGTTTTTTTTAGATTGTACAAAATGAATCCCTTTCAAATAATACTCCATTTCAACTCGTAGTCTAAGTTTTCGGTCCCCCATTTCGACTCTTTAAGAAATAAGAAATAATTTTTATCTATCCCGCGCGGTTCCAACCGCATTCCCGAGGGATCATATGTTTTCCAAAACATATTATATCTGTGTGCCAAATTTCATCCAAATCCGTTCAGTCATTTTTGCGTAAAAGAGTAACAAATATACATACAAACTTTCGCGTTATTATATTAGTAAGGAAAGGATATGTTTGGGTACACAATATTTAAAACTATTCCAAATTTCAAATTACCAAATAGCATTAAGACGGACAGAGTCGCATAAGGGTTTCATTTATACCTTTTTGATTGGGAACCCTAAAAATTTCTGAATTGAACAATCGGGAACAAACTACCTAGTTCTAAACAAATAATCGAATATGTATGCATTATTCCTTCAACAATTTTCTTAGCACAGTTCTAACATTTTTGGGTAACTTATTATAATGTTAATTACAGACTGTTCTTCCAAGTGGTGCCTGATGATCAGAGCTTTGACGAGGACTATGCTGGTGTCTTCCATTTCCGGTAATTATCCTGGATTCTTCAGTTAAATCATCCTTCTTAGGTTTTGCATGCAACTTACCATGAGATTGTATACTTATTGGGAAAGTTCTGAACTACAGGTCGTAGAGAAAGACGCCGATTTGAACAATAAGCTGAATTTTGAAGAAAATAAAATGTCATTAAACAAAACTGTAAAAATGTATATTTTCGTAGATATGACTTTTTTTTCTAGTTTCTCTTTCTACTTCACAATACGAAGAAAATTATTTATTACAATCTTGGTCACAAGTTGCTAGAAGTTATCAAAATTGACCTCTAAATTGCTTGTCAGAAGGCTAAGAGCTAACTTTTTTATGACTAAACATAGTGAGGTCCCTGACAAATCTGCTCCTACTCGTCAAACTTTACACAGAATAAAACAATGGTCAAGGAAAATATTAAAAAAATATTTTGAATAACTTGTGACCAAGATTGTCATACATGATTTTGTTCATATTGTGACGTAGAACCAGAAAATTGAAAAAATAAATTATTTTAATTCCGTATCTTCGAAAACACTATTTTTTTAAAAAATATATTTTAATGCCTAATTAATTTTAAATTTATATTTCAGGTTTTGGCAGTACGGTAGGTGGGTGGACGTGGTGATAGACGACCGGCTGCCCACGTACCGCGGCAAGTTGGTCTTCCTGCACTCCAACGAGAGAAATGAGTTCTGGAGCGCCTTACTCGAGAAGGCTTATGCTAAGTAACTACTCATTTATTATTAAATATCTTTGGATCTATTATGTATATATTTTATTAAACTACAAACAACGGACATGGAAATTTTTGATGGGTCAATGACGGCAACTAACTTACAGTATAAGGAACGAGTTGTGAGCACAGATAAGCAGTGGGGGCAAGCTCACGCATGTACACTTTCGGCCAAATTACAGTAGCCAAATGACACGCGAGAATCCAATAGACGACGAGCATCGACCGACGAACCAATCGTGTGCCGCTCGACGCTCCCCCTTCATCATTCCGCCAAACAGACCGAAAAATTTACTACTGCGCAGGTGTCAGTTTGTGCTCACGACTCATGCCGGTACCTTTGTCTTAGGAAACTATATCTACTTTTTGAGTTATTGTTATCGGCCTTTAAAGATTTCGTAACGAAAATTCCAGTCGGCGATATAAAGGCGATTTTCGAATAAAAAATATAAGCTTAATCGATCCTGACTCCGACACGGATCAAAGAGCTCTGTTGGGCAAAGTTAGGTTAGGTTACTAGAAACGTAACTAAATTAACCGACATAGCTCTGAGAATAAGCAAGCTGATGTTTCAGTGGGCAAGCCATATTTGTCGCAGAACGGATAACCGATGGTTTTAACGAGTTCTTGACTGGTCTGCTTAAGTTTGCCATTTATTTATTTACTTATTAAATATAGATTCAGTCTACTTTGTATTTTTGCCGCCGCGCCGGGGCATGCAATGTTGTCAGTGCGATTAGAATGTAAATATTATGTAATGAATCTAAGCTTGTTTTGAAAAGAGTAATTGTTGAGTTTATTGCCGACTCTTCTCAGCAAATGCAACCTTCCGAACCGGTATTAGAGTCAGACTTTTCATAAGTGCCTGCGAAGTTCTACTTGAATAAATGATTTTGAATTGAATTGAGACCACGCACAAGCAAGTGAAGTGTGGGACCGCCCTGCTAGGTTGATCTGCAAACCTTGGTAGGTGGATGCGAAAAATGGAGAACCGGAAGATGTGGCGACTATTGGGAAAGGCCTATGTCCAACAGTTGACGACCACAGGCTGATGATGACATGACTAGAACGTCACAAGTAGAATATTTTTTGGGAAAATTAATGTGAAAAGTATTTTTTTTTTATTCTGTAAATGCTGATTGCAATAACTCGAAAATTTTGGGATAGTCTCCTAAGACCATATTCGCATGACATCAACCCTTAGTTTGCCCTTACTGACCCATCTAAAATTCCCACCCTGTGTGCCCTACTGGGGCCAAAATTTAACTGACTTTGAATTGCAGACTGCACGGTTCATACGAAGCCCTCAAAGGCGGTTCGACGTGTGAAGCGATGGAGGACTTCACCGGCGGAGTTACTGAAATGTACGAGATGTCCGAACTACCGCCCAACTTCTACACCATACTACTGAAGGCGTATGAGAGGAACTCGCTTATGGGATGCAGTATTGAGGTGGGTTTATGATTGGAAAAACTTATACCATTGATTTTTATAAGAAAACTAGCTGCCCGGCGCAACTTCGTTTGCGTAATATCCTACCCTATAACCTAACCTACCCTAAGCCACCCTACCGTTAAGTTTTCTTAAATTTTCTAAGTTTCTGCGCAATTTTCTTAATATTTGTTTCCGTAAGAACCTTGTACAGAGTATTAGAAAACTACAAAAAAAAATAAGCCAAATCGGTCAAGCCGTTTTCATGTTATGTCGTGACAACGGAAAACGGGTTTCATTTTTATATATATAGATATACCTACTAGGAACATTGAGCTATGATTACTACGTATAGAGAAGACGCCACACATCACAACTATGTTCCGTTCAAGTGAGGCCATCCGGCCACATGAACGAAACGCGTAAGCGCCATGACAATCACGGTGTTTGTGAGAAAAAAACTTCTAAAAGGTGTTGTGATAGCGCTATGTGTTTCTTCTGTCTGCTTAGATGACTATTTATTGTTTCAGCGCTAAAGAGAACTTTAGTTGACTCTAAAAAAAATACCTTTGCTTATAATAGCTTCTCTATACGTAGTAATAATAGCTCAATGACTAGGAAATCTTTTTTGTTTTTTTTTTTATTTTGCGTGTACCTTTATACTGCATTTGTCCGCAATCTTACCATGTGTGGTAAGTGATGATGTGGCTGTTGTGAGTTTCTTGCCTGTTCTTCTCAGTTGAGACCGACTTACGAACTGGTGGTAACTTCAGTAGCTTTGACCTTCATAAGTGCCCTACTAGGGCCTGAATTGAATAAATGGCTTTGACTTTGACTTTGTACGTTTTTACAGCCGGACCCCAACATATTAGAAGCGGAGACCCCGGTGGGTCTGATCCGAGGTCACGCGTACTCAGTGACTCGCGTCAAATACGTCGACATTGAGACTCCCGGACGCTCCGGCAAGATACCGTTACTCCGGCTACGGA
Organism: Polyploca ridens; assembly: GCA_951394255.1. Classification (NCBI taxonomy): domain Eukaryota; kingdom Metazoa; phylum Arthropoda; class Insecta; order Lepidoptera; family Drepanidae; genus Polyploca; species Polyploca ridens. The sequence continues at coordinate 6,725,991 of OX596269.1, read as the reverse complement.
ACCCCTGGGGGAATGAAGCTGAGTGGAACGGACCATGGAGTGATAAGTTAGTATTATTATAACCATACAAGCCAAAGAAATTTTAAGTACGAGAAAAACAGGCAGGTATAAGACGATACGAAAATTAATGTCAGGGATTTGTATGGGAAAAATTAAAACTGGTCTTGTGTTACATACTTTAAAAATATATCTTGGGACATTTCTCTCACACGGTCATCTGATCCCAAACTAAGCAGAGCTTGTACTATGGCAACCAGATAACTGATATAATACATATACTACTTTTTGTTTGTAAATACATACTTATTATACATAATTACACCCAGACTCAGGACATACAGACATGGTCATGCACACAAATGTATGTCCTGTGTAGGAATCGAACCCACGACCTGCGGCGCGTAAGGTGGACCTTAACCAACTGCGCCAACTGGCCCGTCAAAATTACTTATATTTTTAGATATAGATAAATGGATATACTGTTGTAAAAACTGATTTTGGAGCCGATTAATGTTTATATTGTGATAAAATAGTTGAAAAATTACGTATTTAGTTGTGAAACGTATAATTATGTGGGCTATTTCATTCTATTCACATCACATTTGCTCGACAAGTGACAATTGCCCTAATTCTGTTGTTTACAACTTAACCAATTTTAGTCTCACTATGTCTCTTTCTAACAAAGAACATAAGAAAAGGATGTAAGAAATTTAGTCCTGTCAAATTAGTTCAATGCTTGTTTTCAATACAAATTTAGTCGCCATCTATCGCGGTTACGTCTAAATACCCGCAAATGAAGACGGCAAAGACTAATTTGGCAGCTTTAAATATGTTCTATCCTTTTTCAATCATGTTCGCAAGAAAGAAATGTGATGATACTAAAATTAGTTAAGTCGATTTACAACAGAATCGGCACCAATGTCTATAACAATGATACATAAGCACCCGGGTTGATATGGGTTGAAAAACTAAAATAACATTGACTCACGACTAAAATGTCTATGCGTTCCTTTCTCTCTTGTAGTGTCATAAGGATTGTCATATTTCGTTTCCATGCTATGTAGGTCTAGTTAGCGTAGCGAAATCCTAAGTCTATGGTACAGCTCTGTTTTTTATCTTTTTTTTTTTTTTTTTTTTTTTTTACTGTTTATCTGATAGTCGTGTGTGAAGAATGTTATCCACATATATTTATTAACCACGTGTATTGTGTTTGTTTGCAGGTCACCAGAGTGGAGATTTATCCCTGAATCCGAGAAGGAAGACCTGGGACTCACTTTCGACGATGATGGTGAATTCTGGATGGCCTACAAGGACTTTGTCAATCATTTCTCAAGGTAATTGTTCGATCTATATAGGGTGACTGGTAATTAGTAAACGATACTTAGACACATGATTGTACTCATGATAACAAACAACTTTCCCAAAGATAAAATAGGGATTAATAACTAAATTTAAATAAAAGCTGATGGTGTATTCTTATTCTTGTTAGGTACTAAACATTATGGGCTCATGTGCTAAGTAAATAAAAAAAAAAACTTTGAAAAAGTTATTTGTTATCATGAGTACAGTATTAACCAACTGATATGGCGCGTCGTGAATTTTCGTTCGCACAGAAAAGAAAGTATGGCCCCGAAGATTAACGAAAGAATGCTTAAAACTTACAATCAACCTTAGGTCACTACTATAGGGTTCATAATACAGTGCAGCTGTTAGTTCCGTCTCACTCGCAAGTCACGCCCCTCCGCACGGCGCGCGCTGACATGGCGGCAGCTGCCGACTAATAGCGTTTCCCGCGCTTTGAAAATGTATCTTCTGCGCAGGTACATCGGTAAGCCATATCAGTTGGGTACTACTGTACAATCATGTGTCTAGTATCGCTTACTAATTACCAGCCACTCTATATACACTTTGCTAGATTTTAAAGGCCAAGATTTTAAATCCTGAATATTACTTATTTTATTGTGAATTTACAATGAAATATTAATTCCAGAGTGGAGATTTGCAATTTGAACCCGGACTCATTGGACCCTGAGGAGTGTCCGGAGGGTTGCACCAAGAAATGGGAGATGTCTGTCTTCGAGGGAGAGTGGGTTAGAGGTAATGTCCAACTTTATTTGTTAAAATTACATAAATTTTACTTTTTCATAGGTTTCACAGGTCGTGGGTTCGATTCCCACCTGTGACAAATAAATTCTGTGAATATTATTTCATGAATGTAAGCTTATCACAGCAAAAGCAACCTTCCGAATCGTGCATTATAATCTGACTAGTGTCCTACCGAAAAATAATTTTTCCGCCGAAACCGAAATCGAACTTTCTGCCTGGGTTTCAGTTTTGGCCGTAACCGAAACTTACTTTATAACTTACTTACCTTTTATTCTTATCATACATAAATCTGAGTGATTAATTTAAAATCAAAAAATTCGATGCCTAAATGCCATTAGACTGTCACAAATAAAGAGCAAAACACTTACTCGCCCGTATGACGATTATATAAGTACAATTTTGGCCGAAACCAAAACTGTTTCCGAATCTGCTTTTTTTTGTCCGAAACAAGCCAAACCCCTTCGGCCGGTCTCTAAGTCTGACTATTAAGTGAAGTGTCTGTGAAGACCTATTTGCATGAATAAAACATTTCATTCACCAACTTCACCACTATTTTTAAGTTTAGTTTTTTATTCCTAAAATGTTGTGTTTGTAAAGTATATTGTATTATATTGTGTAGGTGTGACGGCGGGCGGTTGCAGGAATTACCTGGAGACATTCTGGAAGAATCCGCAGTACACAGTCACTCTGAAGGACGTCGATGAAGATGACAACGATAATAAGTGTACTGTAAGTATTTACTTAAATCTGGGGTTTGGGCCAAAAACTATATTAAAAAATCCAATTATATTAGTTCATTTTTAACTTGACTGCTAAATCTATGACAAAATAATATTATATGATAAGAAATAGTCATTATTTCTTTTTAAACAATTCTGATTTATTTGCTCAGAGTTTGCGATTTTCGAGAAACCCTAAAACACGTGTTTCTTTATTTGCTATTCGAAGTATTAATAGGGAGTTTCAAGTTAATCGGACCGTGCGATAGGTTTCTTCCATACAACCCCTAACCCGCCTTTTAGGGGTAGTTTTAAAGAACTAATCATAAAGATCAGTAATCGTGCTAAGTTTTAAATTTATAAACCTAAGGAGTATTTATTCCGGTTAGGCTCAGCGTTGATGAATCAGTCGGTCACGTCAAGAAATTATACAATGTGTAACAGATTTGAATGCTATATTGTTGAACGGTTTGTTCAGAATCTATAATTAACGAATAATTGGAGTTTTGACACTTGGAATATCAAACTGTTGACAGATTGTTACATGCCTCCATCTTGCCTCTTTCAGCAACTCAAAACACGATTGACTGGAGATTGACAGCATGTCACGTAATTTTTCGATACTTTCTAGCAACCGGGTGTAAATCTGTTACACGTTGTATATGTATAGATAGTAGAAAAATGTATTTACTTTCCAAAATTCTTGTGTGCTCAAGGGCTCCGGCATGGCATTTAAATATGCTTGAAGATTGTTGACGCCATTTTCTTTTTTTTTCTAGATAATCATGGCCCTGATGCAGAAGAACCGTCGGTCCCAGCGCCACCAGGGGCTGGAGTGCCTCACGATCGGGTTCGCGGTGTACCGGCTGCCCGACTACGGGCATGTTCCCAAGCCGCTCGACGTCAACTTCTTCAAGTACAACGCCTCCGTCGGACGATCCGCTGCCTTCATTAATCTTAGGGAGGTTAGCGCTAGGTAAGTTACATGAAAAAAAAACTGTTTTACAAAATACTTTAACTGACTTCAAAGTACACTAAGAAGTAATCAAATCCTGGTCTGATGACAATGGGATCAAACGGGAATTCCAAACAAAAAAGAATTTTCCAAATCGGTTATTAAATGACAGAGTTATGAAGCAACAAAAAAACAACCGAATTGAGAGCCTCCTACTTTTATTAAAGTCGGTTAAAAAAATTATGTCTATGTTTGGCTACACGCTTTGCATGTTCGAAACTGTTCAACAAGTTTTTGTAATTTTTTTTATTTTTAATTCAAGCTGTTTATTGTGATTGTCAATAAATATATGTATGTCGTAGATTCCAACGGATTAGAATCCACGTGTTCGATGTTAATGTCCGCCATGTTGTTTTATTGGCAATCAGTGCGCACACCCGGCGCAGGCGCTGTCTCGAAGGCAAGAGCGTCAAATCAAGCCTCGATCGAACGCACTACTGACTGACACTGACAGCTTGCACTGTCTATGACAAGATGTTGCCATTCGAATAAATTACATAAGTACCGAAATAAATGACAACGTATTACATTCTCCGACATGTATGTATGTATGTATACCAAATTTCAGCTCAATCGGACACTAGGAAGTGGGTCAAAATTAACTTGCAAGATTCCAATACAGACACCGGACTGGTAAAACTAAATAAAAGCGTGTAATAAAACCCAAGTATGTAATGTAAAATTTGCAGCTTTTTACTAAAAGCATATGAAAGTATGGTAATCACACCAAAAAACCATATTTTTTTTGTCTGCCCGTGTGTTCCGGATTATCTCCGAAACGACTTACAAACATGATGTCATAATGACATTTGTTTTACACACACATGTTTAGCCGTTACAGATCCTAAAGTTCATATAGTAAACTCGTATGACACTCTTATTCCCATTGCTTTAAGGTTCAAATTGGAACCGGGCAGTTACGTGATAGTGCCTTCCACATTCGAACCTGACGAGGAAGGAGAGTTCTTGGTGCGAGTGTTCTCAGAGAAGAGCAATAATATGTCGTAAGTATATGTTAACTATCTATAAGTATTGTTTTTTTTCCTCACCATGGTAAGTGATGATGCGGCCGAAGGTGGTGCACACACAAAGCCTAGAAGGAACTGGCTCTCAAGTGCAGCTGTCGGAACACACCGATAGGTGCTTGGCGACAGATTTTCAACTTGAGGGTGGTAGCCAGCCAGTTGGGTACAAAGTACCCTACTACCGTGCTATGGTGCTCGTTCATTGTAGGATTTGAATCCCATAGAATCTCCATTGAAATACAACTGCTAGCATTTATTTCGAATTAGTGAATTGGTTAAGTTTTAGTAGTTACGTGTGAGAAGAGGTTAGTCTCAAAACTTTTACAGTAAACTTTAAGAGGAAAGGATGGCTGCAAGAAATGTGAAGAATAGTTTTTTAACATAACTAACTGTCGCGCTGAGCCCGAGCTATCCCGCCCGAGAGCGATAGAGACAACTACCGCTTAGACCGATTATACCTATTAGACGAAATCGCTATTTCGTAATCCCCGGTTTTCTCCTCCAAAACTGGATCGATTTAAAAAAAACAAGTATCATAATATGAAGGGTTTTGGCTATGTCTGTCGGTTTTCCTTTGTTTTTTTATATTCATCAAATTTGTTCGCTGGACGTCTGATTAGGGCGTTAAAATAGTATTTGTGATTTTAGAAGGCTTCTAATTCTTATAATAATTCATTTATGGAGAAAAACACAACCGAGGGACATAAAGTGGTACCCACAGATTGCATGGTAAAATAATCATTGCTCTAGTGTCATTATCCAGAGAGGAAACTGAGGATTACGTTTGTATGGAATAAACGCCACCAGCATTTCCTCTTAAAAACTGGACCCAAATCCGTATAGTAAGTCTAGCAGAGATATAAACCTGGGAAGGGTTTTTCACATTTTCCTCATCACTTTTCATCGTCACATTCAGCCGAAATAAATAATGTATCTTTGTTTCAGAGAAAATGACGAAGACATCGGCATGGGCGATGTTGATGACAGGGTAAGTACATTAGACGTCAAAAGAAAGTGTATCCAATATTATGAGGCAAATTCATTAATTAGTGAGAGTTACCAAATAAAGCACACAAAATTATTCTCATGAAATACTTTTTTTTCCATAATTTTAGACCAATACTAATTTCTGTACAGTTGAAGAAAAAACATTGCTTAAATTAAAAAGTAAGTCCTTGGTTGCATTCAGAATTGAAGCTATAATCGCTGTAATCGATTTGAGCGTGTTTAAACCCGTACCGAATTGGTTAGAGCCCGCCAACGATGTCCCGTGAAACGTCATAGATGGCGTCATGAAATGCGCCATATTGCACTCACACCGACCATGCTCTAAACCAATATCACCGTGAGCGCTGACAAAAGTGATGGTTAATTATGGTGTTTATGGCGAAAATCTAATAAGATTCTTGGTTTACTATTTGGCGAATATACTTTTTATGATTTTATGAGAGAAAAGTAATAAAAAACGCGGATATTCCATTTTGTCAGTCAACTTATAAATAAAAGATATAAGGAGTTTATTCAGATTTTAATTAAATTCTCAAATGTTCTGTTTTGAATACTGTGAGCGCGTTCACGAGCGTTCCGAATTGTTGAGAATTCTCAGCTGTCAAACGTGATATCTAAATCGATACGCAAATTATTGATGTGAGCGCTATGAGCAATTTTAGCCAATTCGGAATGTACCCTTAATAACGACATCTCTTAGGTGAAAGATATTGCACCAAACCCGGAACCCGCCGACCCAGTGAGAGACTTCTTCAACCGCTTGGCCGGCGCCGATGGCGAGGTGGACTGGCAAGAACTCAAGGAGATACTCGACTACGCCATGCGAGAGGGTACGTATTTTGACACATGGGGTGTGATCACACCCCAAGTATTGTTTAAGTTTCACGCAATTACGATATATCATAGGTGTTCTATCGCGTTCATAGACTACGCAATGCGAGAGGGTATTTTAACACATGGGGTGTAACGCACCCAAATGATTGCTTAAGTTTCACGCAATTATGATATCATAGTGCTATTATATCGTGTTCATATTGTAGGGTTTGCGTTTCATTTTCCCTGGGGTCTTTTACACCCCAAAAATACTTTCTAGTATTAATATTAAGTGTAAAACGTTTCAACAATTATTCAGGCATCACATTATGTTTGATATATTTTTATTTGTTGAAAAAATAACGATAAATTTACATTTCAGTGACTATAGACAATCATAATATAACATGTTTTTACTCACAATATTGTGTTAATTTCAACCAATGAAATAATCGAATTAACGAAATTCCACGATTGTTTTAAGTTTTTAAATAATAAGTTACAACAATAATTAGGAACTCAACTTCTTATTTATCTGGGGTGCCATAAAACCCTGCCTTGAAAACCAAACTTTGCCAACTGCTAGCTATCAGTTTATAGTTATAAGTATTTATAATACCAAAAGATAATCTGAACATTAACTAGATTTTTTAATACATGCTTATTTTGTTCTAATAAATAATTACATTATAATTAAGCGCGTTAATGAGTGTACGGTTGAGGAAATAATAATTTTTAAATTTTCGTAATATTTTTTCCTCAATCATACGTTATTTTTTGTGACATAATATTATTTCATAAATTACTACACAAAGTATTCGAATGCCCATTTTTATGCTTTCAATGTGATAACGCTTCCGATGTTCGTTAAAACGCGTGCTTTTTTGTCGTTTCGTTCGCAACCCGTGACAAAGATGTATTTTATGTAAGTATTATTATTATACTTATTAGTAGTGTATTTTGTAAAAACTTCTTAGATATCTCGAATTTCACTACTGAACTCCAATTTACTTAATGTAAAAAATATAAATACATTCAAACAAAAGAAAAAAAAGTGTCAGTAATAATTATTTGGTGGTCTAATTTTTACATATATTTAAAGATGATTATTCATTACGATAATTACGTGAACATCGATCATTTTCGTAAACTTTAAAAGTATTATAAAAGGGAAAGAAACAATTCTTTCAAAAGGATGTGAAAATTACCACAGAAGTGCTGGAAAACTGGCACAGAATCGACGGAATTGTTCTAATAATATGTTCGTATTAAAATAAACTAATTCTGGTTGATTAACCCGTAGCCATCTTGTTTTTTCTTACACGAAGAGTCTCTTTCCAGAAAGAATTTAAGGCTGCTGATGTTTTTTATTCATGTAACTAAATGATAAGGTGATATTTTATAAATACTCATATCTATTTGTTTATTTTGTGTTATCTATCATACATTACTTAAAATAAGTTGCATGTTATACATTGCTTTTTATTTATAAATCATGACCAAAATGTATATGCAATTATGTATATACTGCATGAATTTTGTATGGAATTTCATCAGTGAAATGACGATATGATATTTAAGTACGATTTGTTTAATGTAATGGGAGTTATAATTATTTGTTATGCTAAAATTAAAGTTGGCGCGGTTGTTTAAGACTCTGGTTAAGATTCCACCTATCGCGCCGCAGGTCGTCGGTTCGATTCCCACACAGGACATGCATTTGTGTGCATGAACATGTCTGTATGTCCTGAGTCTGAGTGTAATTATGTATATTAAGTATGTATTTACAAATAAAAAGTAGTATATGTATATCAGTTATCTGGTTTCCAGTACAAGCTCTGCTTAGTTTGAGATTAGATGACCGTGTGTGAGAAATGTCCCAGGTTTTTTTAATTATAAAACAGTAGTTAAAGGGGTACGAACTTTTTTGTATGGGAGCTGGCATAGCCACCCGCCGCCATTTTGATTTTTTTTCAATGTGGCGGCGCACGGTGTAAGTGGTATATTTGGGTAGAGGACACTTATACAAACAAAAAATGTTAAGCAATATGGTGACCTAAAGTGTCACGTTTCCGAGATATTTGGAGGTAAAGATCGCCATATGAGAATAACGACAATCATTAAAAATGAACTTATTACGTGTTAGATTGTATTCAAATAATAGTTCCCAGGTTGATTTAACTTTTTAGAATATAGCAAAACAAATAGCACGAAAAAACAATATTCATTAATTGGTTACCTACTAAACCGCATCGCTATATTCGCAATGAAACACAATGTTGTCAAGTTGCTCCGATCGTAGTGGTTAACTTGTTTTCCATGTCTCCGTTATTAAACAAAAATGACAATATTTGTCTTAAAATATAATGTTACCGAGATTTTGGAATATCGAGTCTAAAGGCCCAAACTGGTATCCAGGAAAGAGCAGTACTCCATATAAGGCCGGACTTGCGACTTGTAAAGTTGCAGCCTTTGCCCCGATGTTAAGTACTGCGTCGCTCTGTTGAGAACTTCCAGTTTTTTGGAAGCTAGCTTAACCTTGTCTTCTAGACGGCCTATTGACGTCGTTAGAAATGTCGATGCCAAGGATCCCGATGCTTTCACTGATGTTCGTGTTCTGGAATTGTGAAGTCACAGCAAATGGGGTTTTCTTAGCGGTGAACGACTTGAGTCTTAGTGGGGTTGAAATGGACTAGGTTTAGTCGACCGTAATCGGAGACACTAGTTAGTGTGCTCTCGATTTCAGAATATTTGCAATGAGCGTCCTCTGTACAATGAATGCCGTCAATAGACAGCATTTCATTGATATGCAGCAGGAACAGTGTTTGGAACAGTACAGACCCTTGCGGGACGCCAGCATTTATGTCTCTAGCTCGTATGCATCTGCTGGACAAAAAATTGGCGACCCATTTGCATAGTCCCTCGGGAAACCCATATGCTAGTAAATTCGTTAGAAGACCCCAGTGCCAGACCCGATCGAACGCCTTCGCCACCTTGACTCTCGATGGCGAGTGACCACTCGGCTGGTGACCTTCTAGTGTATACATAGACACATCACATAGAGATACACTAGAAGGTTACCAGCCAAGGGACTATGGTGGAAGCCATATTGTCGGTCACTCAACAAATCGTGATCCTCTAGGTATCTCAAGAGCTGCGTGTTGATCACTCGCTCCATGACATTGGAGAGAATGGGAGGTGATGGCAATAGGCCTGTAATTCATCGGGTCTGATCTATCGCCCTTTTTGGGCATTGTGTGCACGTGAGCAGTCTTTGATGAAGACGGGACTTTCATTTAGGTAGAAGTTTTATTAGGTCGGGTCGGGCCGGCCGCGGGACCGGGTTTTTTTATTTATTTTCAACACACGCTCGTAAAATAACAAGTATTGCACCGCTTTTAGTATCTTAATGCAGCTTATTACCCATTTGTGCATTTTACTTTACATTACCGGACAGTTTTATGAAGGTATAATCCCGATTATGATAAGTTTGTACCTCACTGCAAGTGATATGTGTAGACCCAGCATTATTAATTTAAATGGGTAAAACAGTTTGACCGCTCACCGCTGTCAAAAAAAACCTTGCGTGCCATATTTTTAAACGTTCTCATTGTGTTGATTTGATTATTATAAAAAAATCTACTTAAAAAAATACATGTCTGTTTTTTCCTCGCAAGTGTGTTGCTCACGCGCTTTATACGCCTCGAGTATTAATAACCAACTTTGCACACATGTATCATAATGTACTATTACGTCGCTATTGCAATTTTGGCGCCCAGGGAGCATTACTTAGCTATCTTTAGGTCTAATTAACTTGGTAACATGAGATTTTAGGACAAGTATTGTAATTTTTCCTTGTATAATAATGACAAGATGGAAAACAAGTCACGATCCGAGCTACTTTGACAACATTGTGGATCATAGCGAATATTACGATGCTGTTTAGTAGGTAATTAATTAAAAATATTGTTTTTCGTGCTCCTAGTTTAACTCTCTACTAAAAAATTGATAAACCAACCTGGGAACTATTATTTGAATACAATCGAATGCAATATAAACACGTAATAAGTTAATTTTTTATGATTGTCGTAATTCTCATATGGCGATCTTTACCTCTAAATATCTCGGAAACGTGACACTTTAGGCCACCATATTGATTAACATTTTTTGTTTGTATAAGTGTCCTCTACCCATATATACTAGTTTCGTCGTGCGCCGCGACATTGAAAAAAAACTAAAATGGCGGCGCCTAGCTATGCCACAAAGGTTCTAACCCCTTTATTCCATTTATAATTGGGTATTTCTTGTGTTCGGACATCGAACAAGTAACCCAAAGAATCGCAATGACGTTCATTTTGTTTAAAATTTATTCCGTCAACTCTCCACCACTGAAAATGCGCTCTGAAGTCAAATACACACTAAACATTTACGGCCTTACTCATAAACGCTAACTAAATCTACTGAATAAATGGTCAAATAAATAACGTCACCTTGCTGTCATTGTCAAACAATTTGACGTTATTTAGGTGACCATTTAATCAGCTTATTAGTTAAATAACGTTTTATGAGTAAGGGGGTTAGATGTCCCCCGCGTTTTTGGGATAAAAAGCCTAATAACACTGAGGGATGATACTGTATAGGTCGGTTAACTAAATCTGGCACGTTCAACACATTTACACGTTGCGCTTGTGTAGTGTCTGTGAATAAGCGCGCGGCGTCACGTCGCACTGCATGCGCATCATGAAAAGTCTATCCGTCTCTCTCGCGCGCGGTCTAGCTTATGAGTATGAAGGAGACACTTAATTTTGCTTTTGCTAATGCTCATAAATATAGAGTGGTCTCTTTTTGCATTCGTCCGTTAGACTTGACTGACTGATTAGAACCAATAATGTAATAAAACATACTATATCGTGAAATTTTATACGGGACCATAGTAAAAGTTGATCGTATACATGAGTACTTTACGTGGTTTCATTTATTCTTGTATTGTAGTATCCATCCCGTATATGTGAGTGAGAACTGTGAACGTGCCAGCTTTTGTTAATTTACCTGACCTTTACCTTCTCTGTACCAGTTAAATATATTTTTATATCGGACCACGTCCCAGTCCATACTTTACCTGTTTATAATATTAGTGTAGACTATATATTTGTCTACTCTGTTGAGTAACTTAAATATCACATCGTTATTTCACCATCCGACCACGAAATCAACGTAACGATTCGAATACCAACAAAAAATACTCGTTGCAAAAAGTCGTGATAACGGTGGACTATACCCGGACAGAGCTGGCAATGCGTCACGGCGGCGCTTACGACGGAGGGGGCGGGGTGAGGGCGGGGGGAGGGGCCGCCTCTCCCCCCACCGAACAGAGCTGCCTCGAGCAGCTGCTGTGCGCGCTCTGCACACCCATCTGCAAGGAGGTCGGCGTTGACCTGCAGCAGATGCAACAACAGAATCAGGAGCAAGTACACCTCACGCAGCCACAGCCGCAGCAAGGTATTTTATATGTCAGGGGTGCTCAAACTTTGATATACGATTGACAGTATGTTATGCTAAAAAAAACAACTTACACTATCAGGCCTAATAGGCTAGTCTCCTGAAAAATTACGAAGATATGGTCTGTTGAAGTTCCGCGTGACGTCCTGCCGCGGTACACTTCTTTCACAAACAAGAAGACGAAAATACGTGTCCAGTATTTTTGATAATCTAACTAGCTATGATACATCTCTATTTTTAACCGACTTTAAAAAAGGAGGAGGTTCTCAATTCGGTTGTTTTTTTTTTTAATGTTTGTTACCTCATGACTCCGTCATTTATTAACCGATTTAGAAAATTCTTTTTTATTTGATAGGCTATACTTTCCGTTTGGTCCCATTGTCATCAGATCAGGATTTGATTACTTCTTAGTGTAGTTTAAAGTCGATTTAAGTTTTTTGTAAAACAGTCCAATTATTATCCATGATTCTTCTCTATTTCGGTACGTGAATATACTTAGGTGCGTCACAGAATAGATAATAGTACTAACGCCTGGAGGCGTCAATATGAAGTCGTCCGAAAGAGATAGTACTATAGATACGATAGAGAGGCGTTTGTATCTACAAACAGATTTTATTCGGTAGTGAGCTTTCTTGACATAAGTATAATTTCTTATTCTGTGACTACTATAAAATCTATAAACACTAAAATGAGTATAAATATAAGTATTTATTTTAGCATCAAGTCAATCGAAAAATTCAACTATAAGTCTCGTCTTATTTTATATAACAAGCCAAGATTTATACCAAAAGTTATTGTAATCACCGACTTTTTGACAGTTTGAGCATATCTGGTATGAGTATATCAGAACAAACACATACCCCCCTTATTAATAAATAAGGTGTAAGTCAGTGTTGTAATAACCAGGTATTAAGATAGCCTCATCCCTTTTTTTATATGACGTTAGAAAGTGACGGATATCTTTTAATCCTAGGTTTAACTATACTTGATTTACACCTTATTTATTAATGAGACGGATAGGGTTCAGTTCACACCGAGGTCACTATCTTAATAAGTGCGCGTCGCGTCTCAGTATGAGCTGACCCTAAGATTCTTTTTAGTGTGATATACAAAATTCTAGGAGTAATTTAGAATGAAATGTTCGTTCTTATTAAGTATAATATTATTTATTTATGATTTATTAATTGATATTTCTATAAGTGTTTACAGGTTCCAGGCAGTCTTCGATGCATGTTTACAGCAAATTTTTCTTAATTATTTTTTATAGAAATGGAGGTTAAATTTAAAATGTCTATTTTTTTGTAAATACTTTTAATAATTATATTTTACCCATTTTTTGTTGCATTGTTTTCTTTTCAGATCCAAAAAAGGCGATTACCTTTTACCCATGTGAAACACTACTCTATGTTTATTGTTATAAGGTCGACAACTGTACAAATTACACTTACGTCTTTTTTCGCTTTAAGTCGCTACTAACACTAACCGTGAAAATACAAACATTTTCATTTAATTTGAAAATATTTGTGTTTTTAAATGCTTTTTTGTTAGCATGTCTCTCGGCACAAATGAAAGTAAAAAAATGGGCATTTTAAATTACCAAATAATATTATTTGTCACCTCCATTTCCGTAAAAATCATTATTATCATTCGCGATATTAATTTCAAATAATTTTGTGTAAAACATACAACATTATAATTACGAAATATGGAAAAGAAACAACTTATCTGTTTAAAAAAAGTTATCGTCTCATATCGACACTTATTCAGTCATAACTCTGATTCTATCGTTAATTTCCAAACTAAACGAACGAATCGATTCTCATAGATTTACGAAAAGTTACCAGTTAAATACAGTACTCTATTCACTGAAAATATTTCACTTTCTTACATTTAGTGATGGACACCATTTCTCGACACGTAACCGAGAAATATTTTTTATATCAAAAAAAAATTATAACACTGAAATCTGTATTTGAATTTAGTATCGCGTGTGTAGTTAAGCAAAAAATACGATAAACGCATTTTCCAAAAATGCATTATCGTAATTTTTTATATTATTCTAGGCCTTTGTTAATACTAATATTTGTATTGCAGAACTGAAAGGGCAAGGGTTCTCAAAAGACGTGTGTAGAAGTATGATCGCGATGCTCGATAAGGACGGCTCGGGCGGACTCGGGTTTGACGAGTTCAAATCTTTGTGGATCGATTTGCGTAACTGGCGGGTGAGTACAATAGTTACTAGCTTAGTTAATAGTAGCATTATGTAAAAAATCACCTCGATTCGTTACTGCGTGAATAAGGACAAACCAACAAATACTTTCGCATTTATAATATTAGAAGGATTATCTGTTTTTGATTGAAAATACATTTACATTGAAATACGAAACCACGGGAAGGATATCTGAAGATACGCTATATCTTTACTACTTTTTGTCTTTTTTTTTATCTTTGGATAGGTTTGTGTTTTATCTTAATTGCATCGTGATGAAGTGGTTCAATACTCAATACTCAATCATTTATTGCAAAAAGTACATTTGATATTTACAATGTTATAGGTACATATTTACCCTATAATAGGGTGTTGCAATGTTTATAATTATAATTATTATCCTAGAAAATAAGGAAGGTGGTTATAGATAATAAGCACACAAAACCTAGACGGGTATCGTATCATGCTGTAGTCCACTTGTTCCCAAAGTGGTTGGTTGATTCCTAGTAGATACCAAAAAAGAAGAGCCTACCCATAGAGTAAGAATATTAGTAGAGTGATAGCGTTAATAACATAACCTTGGGCGAAGCGTGAGCAATTTACATACAGATGCATTTATAGACATATCAGAAAAAAATGAGTCCCTTGTTATATCTTCTCTGTACAAGTATCGATAAATAACGAGAAATTGGCGTGCATTATATGTATTGAGTCGTTCAAACAAACGCGCAGTTCGCTTCAAGGCAGCGTTGCACATACCCGTGCTCGCATATACTCCAGAAAAGTCGCTCTATTAATATTATATCTATGAGTCTACCGTACCCTTCTTGTAAATGATTGATTGATGTATAAAAAGAAAATATTACTGAGTTTATTGCCGCGTTTTCTCAGTTTAAGTTGTATTTGGAACCGGTGTAGTAATTCTTGTTAACGTTCATATGTGCCTTATCAG
The DNA here is from genome assembly GCA_951394255.1 of Polyploca ridens. Classification (NCBI taxonomy): domain Eukaryota; kingdom Metazoa; phylum Arthropoda; class Insecta; order Lepidoptera; family Drepanidae; genus Polyploca; species Polyploca ridens. Next base: position 6,710,645 of record OX596269.1, on the reverse strand, counting down.
GGCCTAAATTGAATAAATACTTTAACCCCCTTATTAATAAATAAGGTGTAAGTCAGTCTTGTAATAACCAGGTATTAAGATAGCCTCATCCCTTTTTGTTTATATGACATTTGAATTGTTTATATGACATTGACGGATATATTTGAATCCTAGGTTTAACTCAAATTCAAATTCAAAATCATTTATTCAAATAGACCTTCGCAGGCACTTATGAAAAGTCTGACTCTAATACCGGTTCGGAAGGTTGAATTTGCTGAGAAGAGCCGGCAATAAACTCAGCAATTACTCTTTTCAAAACAAGCTTAGATTCATTACATAATATTTACATTCTAATCGCACTGACAACAATTGCGTGCCCCGGGGCGCAGCGGCAAAACTACAAAATAGACTGAATCTATATTTAATAAGTAAATAAATAAATGGCAAACTTAAGCAGACCAACCCCCACAAGCAGCACCTGTACTATACTTGACTTACACCTTGTTTATTAATAAGACGGTTAGATCCATACCATATTAAGTGTGTATTATATATAGGCGGTATTCCGTTTATACGACGTGGAAGGTCGCGGCGCCATCCCGGCGGCCAACTTGCGCGATGCGCTACATTCGGCGGGATATACGGTCAACGCGCACGTACTCAACGTGCTTGCACACAGGTAACAATGCTTTTTATTTAATCTCCATTATATATTAGAATAAGCACTCGTGGTGTACTATGATTAGCCATTTGTTAGATTCTAACATAAACCTTTTTTATTAGTCTATGACTTGTCAATTTTTCTCTTTCAATAAAGTCATTGTCTCGATCACACGCACTCTTTTTCTATTTGCCTTTAAATAGTAAATTCCAATATTTAACATGGTCCTTCGAGCCGGATTACTCTATCGGTGAAGTTAAGCCACCACCGACTTTTCAACTCGAGCGTTTCCGTGCTTCGGAAGGCACGTAAAGCCGTTGGTCCCGGTTATCACTTAATTGTGATAGTCGTTAAGAGCACTCAATTTGCCATACTTTTCATACAAAACCTCTGTACTTATTATGGCGTTGTTAAACATTTTTCGTTACATGTTTTGAACAAATTAGTATCTTGTGCACTATATCTAGCCGAAATTTAAAAAAAGTGTGATACAAATTCAGTCGAAGCCTCCGAAAAACAGCGTTTTTGCTAAAATTTTACCTGAACTTTGGCCATATCTAATGTACCTATAAATTTTAAATGTAAAGAAAAAAAATAGATACCAGGCTTGCAAATGTATTGGAGATTCTAAATAACTAACTTTTTTTCACAAACTTGTAAGATTTTTTCACAAGAAGTATACGCCTGGAACAAGTTTTATGATATGCAAAATCATTAATGACGACCTAGCGAATCGGCCGCGAGTGATCAGCGGAATTTACCGACTGATAACCGACGGCTCTGATGCTGTCTCTCTTTTTTCGCAGTCAAACATTACGTTGGATGAAACAACAAGCTTTTAGACTATACTTGCGTTGAAGTTGCGCCGGCCACAGAGGGCCGCTTTAAGCTAGTTGGAGGGCTCCTAGGCGGGTTGACAACTCCAACAGTAGGTTGACCACTAGCCTACCGATCACCGATCCGCAGTGGGCACGCGTGGTGGAGGCCTGTGCTCAGCAGTGGGACATTATAGGCTGATGATGATGATACTAGATTTAATTTGTCTTTCACATTATATCATATCATCATAGATGTATACTTTTGGAACTAGAAAAGGTGTATTAATAAAGCGAATAAGGGACGCCCAACACTCGGACAAAAGTTTAATTTGGCTTATTGACTACCAGGGGGCCCACCACAAGCTCTGAAAACAAGGTTAAAATAACCTTATTTGTCTTTTGTCCCGTTTTGACGTCAGATGTCAAAGAAAGGCAAAAGTCAAATAAGGTTATAATAATATTGTTTTAAGAGCTTGTGGTTCGCCCTCTGGTCAGAGATTAGCCTTAGGGTCGCTCTAACTGACTGCATTTTGTTTTTGAGCTAGTGTTACTCGCTTTCGACTAGTTATTTTTGTTAATTCAACGAATTCTATTCCACAATTGATAATTAATCCGTCTTATTTCTTTTTTTATTTACTACAAAATACTATAAATTTAAAATTCACCTGTATATAATTATAATTCCTTACAGATACGGCTCGTCCGACGGCTCCATACAATTTGACGATTTCATAATGTGCGCTGTGCGATTGAAGTCTATGATCGGTGAGTCATTACATAAATATTAACTCTAAGATAATATTGATAAGATTTAAAATTGAATATGCCTTCGACGTGTGATGAACAAAAGGTGTAAACACTTACCCCCTTATTCATAATAAAGTTATCAAACGTTGATTAGCTAAAATTCCGAAGTCTTTATCTGACAGGTGACATTTGGTGATCGAAAGAGTGAGACGGGGCACACTATTACACTGATTTAGTTAAAAAGCGATTATGAATAAGGGGGTTAGTGTTTGAACTTACGAATGTTGATGAAACAATATAAGGGCTAACGAGAGTTAGTAATCGTTACGGGTGGATATTTTTATATATTATTTTTTGTATATATATTACGTTCCTTTTCTGCTAAATGACATACAAACGTAACGTGTTCTATAGAAATCTGTTAAATGCACAATAAATATAAAAAAAACTAAATTCAACTCCTGCTCAATACAAATCTTGGATCAAAATCGGTAGTAACAATTCACGCTAATTATTCCTGTAGAAATAATAGTTTAAACTAATTCTAGACACCTAAGACAGGCTACAAATTTAAATGGTCATATAAATGGCTTGCCCGTCCAGTAATGACATCTATACTCAATGTAACAGTATAGTAACAATTATATACTAATACAGCGAACAACGAACCGCTCGAGAACTTAGAGCGCGAGCTACAATGGAACCCGTGAAGCTTTGGCCGGCCGCACGAAGACACACGCCAAGTATACAAACAATAGTTATAGCACTGCTAGGGATATGTCTCACCGACGAGCGAGAGAAAAGATGCTGTCTCGCTTTGGCAATGTCAAAATGTCAAAAAAAAAGAGAGCGCAAGAAATTCTCATTGTTTTTACACGACTGTCCCAAAAAGATTCCTTTCAGGTTCGTAGGTGATTTTCTTCATTCCACCATTAATATTCAGATTTGGATGTATGATAGGATTCCTTACATCGACACTGGCTATATTATTTTTAAGCGACTTCAAAAAAGAAGGAGGTTCTCAATTCGGTACCTCATAATTCCGTCATAGTAACCGATTTGGAAAATCCTTTTTTGTTTGGAAGGGTACACTTCCCGTTTGGTCCCATTGTCATCAGATCAGGATATGATTACATTTTAGTGTACTTTGAAGTCGGTTTAAGTTTTTTGTAAAAAAAAATCAATTATATACTATTTAGTTCGTTTTTTGGCAGGACAGTCGTGTTTTTTTAAATTAATTTATACATTTTAGTTTCTCGTACGTCAGTCGGACATATTCCTCGATCATAATCACTATACGAGGATAAATGTAGGAGTTTTGATTTCCAAATATTACCGATGATGGCGCTAGTGTGTTATAAATCTTTTTTTTTCTTTTTCAGTAAAGTAATTTTAGTAACAGGATTTCTTAACATACTAGCGTTTTTTTTAAATTGATTTGATTATGTTAAAGTAATTTGTATTTAAATTTGATTAAAAATACAAAATTCCTACTTTGTCTTTAACGATGTTGTCTGCGATAGTAATTTTTTTTTTTTAAAAAACACATTATAATTATTTTTGTAGTTTTAGAAATTTATTATAAACTATTCGCAGATAACTACACCTACCATTCGCAGACTTCTCACTAGTAAAAATATAAATATATTTTATTATTTTCGAAATAAAAAATCTTTACTTAGTAAGAAGTCTGTAACACTAACACGCTTCCTAACTGTGCACTTCGCGCCAAAAAAAACTATGTATTAATGAATACAATTTATCATTTCCAGACACCTTTAAAGGGAGGTCATCGGGAGGTGAATACGCTACGTTCTCCCTCGACGAATGGCTAAATCGCACAGTCTATTCATAAACGTCACAAACCTGCCTACAGAATATATGCCTTATTATTATATAAATAAGGCTTTAAATTATATACGGTGCATATTATTAGGCCAAAAATATTGATGTCAATTTTGTCATTGTAATCGCTTGCAAAGAAATATGAACATTATTGTACTAGAATTACGGTTTAATGGAAAATATATATGAACTTATTTAACTCTACCCACCATATATTTTAAATTTAAAATAATGTGCAATTATTTTGCAAGCGACTTTATTATATAATTTAAAACTGTAACGATAAGATATGAAATGAGATTTCAATCTAAGTCACAAATAATTCTTACTTAAATAACTTAAATTTATTCAAAATACGGGTATATTCTTATAATATAACATTTCCATTAATTTGCGTTGATTGCTCTTTTCTTACCTAAAATTGTATAATTTTTTGTTAAAAACAATTCAAGCTTTTTTTGTTGACTGTACTTGCATTGTACCAAATATCAAGTCAATCCGACCACTGGAAGTGGGTGAAATTCGACTTGCAAGATTCCACCCGACCAAACATAGTTACATACATTGCAAGATAATAAAAGCTTGTAAAAAAGTATTTTTAATATTGTTATAAATTCTTTATCTCTAATTTGGCTTCCTACGTCAAAAACTAAATTAGTAGAGTTATTTATTTAATTTGAGTCTTATGTATAAGTCTTATAAGAGACTAACAAATCAGTAATTAGTAAAAAGAGCAGTATTTTGTTTTACTCCACCGATATTTCATTCCAATAGTGACGATGACGTCTATGTGTAGTTCTGTGCGATTTCGACTAAAGCCTTTTTTACGTTGAACAACGTAAACTAATTTTATTTATCTACGTGTAATGCACTCGAAGCATTGAAATGCATTTTTTGTTTTTAATATTTTGCAATTTATATATGACAATTTTTTATTTTGTAATCGAAAATTTTAAGATCTGAAATAAAGTATGTTTTCATTTATTCTTTACGTTGTGGTTTAATTTATTCCATGCTATATATCCTTAACAGTTACCCCCTTACTCATAAAACGTTATTTAACTAATAAGCCGAATATGTGGTCACCTAAATAACGTCAAATTATTTGACAATGACAGCAAGGTGACGTTATTTATTTGACCATTTATTCAGTAGATTTGTTTAATAGTGTTTATGAGTAAGACCGTTAGCTTTTGGAACCAGTGTCATAGTAACCATTATATCATCCAAAACAGTGTATAATGTACTGAATTTCAGTATGCAACTCTTTTTTTTTTGCTTTTCGGTCCATTCCTTACTCATCAAACAGCCACATTCTCCGTGGTATCCTTATGAATTTCAAAAATATAACATTTTCATGCAGGCGCGTTTCACTACCACAGCGCCGTAATAAAAAAAAACTTAGAGGTTATTCGAATTCACGTCGTATCCCGCCATTTTGGTTCGATATTAGAATTGTAGAAATTTTACTTTGTTGATTACAAAAATGATCATGGGTGGAGATAGTCTTGTATGCAACTGTACATAATTAGGTATTAAAACCCTCATGTGATACTATTATCACACTCGCTTCGCTTCGTGTAATAAACCCACATTCGTGTTTTAATACCTCTTATTATACAACAGTTGCATAAATAACTAATATTTGTATTTATGCGTTAAAAGCGAAATGCAAATAATTGTAGTGTCCTACTTAAAAAAAGTATAAATAGAGAGAAAAACTGTACTATAGCCCCACCAACTTCTCTGGCCCGGTGAGAGAGGCACTTGTCGCATTTGGGTGGAGCAAACAACCAATTGCACGCAGACAGAAATTTCAAACTGGCGTCGTCAGTTCCTCTTTTAGCCACCGGGCCAGATAAGTTTGTGGGACTACAGGTTCGCGTTTAGATTTTATCTATCATATTATGTATTCACAATGACATAACTTTAATTCGCAAATGGTATGTGAAATGTAACAAATAATGCCCGGTTTCAATAAACAAAAACGAATCGTTTTGCTTACCAATGGTAGGTTTTTCTATCTATATATATCATTTCGTAAGCTAATTTTACCTGTGATAGCTACTTCCATATGGGAGGGTCTGCTATGCAAAGCTTTGAGGTCTTTATTTCATTATTAGTAAAGATATAAGAGTCCGTAAATAATTGAAACTGGGCCTAAGAAAATTTATCAGATAATATATCGTACTAGCTGCCCCGCGTGGTTTCACTCATCATCAACAGCCTATAATGTCCCACTGCTGAGCACAGGCCTCCTTTCACAAATGAAGGTGAAAGGGAATGGGCAATACTCCACCACGCATGCCCACTGCGGATCGGTGGAGGTAGGCTAGTGGTCAACCTACTGTTGGAATTTTTCAAGCCGCCTAGGGGGCATCCAACTAGCTTAACGACTATCACAATTAAGTGATAACCGTGTTCACTCACATTCCTGAAAAATCGTATGTTATCCCGGGATAAAAAGTACCCTATGTGTTTGTGCGGTATAAGCAATCTTATGAGATAAATTATGCTGGCAGGCAAACTTTATCCCTCATACTACAAAGATTTATAGCAAGTATACTAAAAATAGTCACTTTCTAACATCATAATAACAAAAAGAGACGAGCCTATTTTAATACCTTGGTTTTGTAAGGAGGGGGTACCTATAGGTCTAACTAAAGATGGTTGGTAAATAAACTTCATTCACATATAATTTATATCTTAATTTATTTAGTTCTTTACAAAAATTAAGTTATTCATTCATATTCCAATCCTCGTACTGATCTTCATCCATATCTTCATTGTCTGGGGGTAGCTCGTCATCCATTGCCTTCGCAAGCTTGTATTTCGTGTATATGGGAACATCCACCGAACGAATAATGAGTTTTGCGCCAGCTGAAATGAGATTGAAATAATATTAAGTTTTTTTAATTCAAAATGTTATTGTAGCCTGAAAATTAAAATTGTATCCTAGTCTCAATACGCCTGTCTGCCGGTTTTTTCTGCTAATACATCATTGCTAATATATCTTCATTTTTAATTCACTAAAGTTGCATTCGATTACAGTATTTATTTGTTCTGTGTTAAAATTTCAATTTAATTATAGGTATCACAGATATATACATCTCAATAGATGACGCGAGTGTAAGTACATCCGATGGGTACATCAAAGCCATATATTTCAATATTTTGAGATGTGTCATTTTCGTTCTAAATGTGCGATCCATCCTAATATCGTGATTTTTGGGGTGTATTCCCACTGTTCCCATTGCCCGCATTCCAATTAATGGAGATAGTGGGAATTGAATAAAATAATTAAAAATTGTTCCCGATATCCCCATTAATTCTTTTTTCATGACATTATACATCCAACACCATACATTTGGCTCTCGTGATACGTTGCGGGGCGTGAGTTTTTTTTTTTTGATTCAAATTACTAAACTAGTGGGTATTATCTATCTCACCTATATGTAGTGTACACTGTTTAATAAATTATTTTTAATGTACATAATTTGTTAGTGAGTTTGACAGTTTGTAATATTAAAATTGTCTTTATTTTACAAATGACGAAATGACACGCAATGCGATAAGTCGACGTTGTTAACGGGATGCGGGCAATGGGGACAGTGGGGCTACATTCCGAATTGGATAATATCGCTCAAAGTGCTCACAGCTATAATTTGCGTACCGAGTTAGATATCACGTTAATGACAGCTGAGAACTGTCAACAATTCTGAACGCTCGTGAACGCGCTCACTGTATTCAAAATATAACATTTGAGAATTTAATTAAAATCTGAATTAACAATGCGTTAGGACTCCTCATATCTTTTATTAGTTGACTCGCAAAAAGGAATATCCGCTTTTTTTATCTCATAAAATTATAAAAAGTATCTTTGCCAAATAGAAAACCAAGAATCTTATTAGATTTTTTCCGAAAATACAATAAACCGTCACTTTTGACAGCGCTCACGGTGATATCAGTTTAAACTATGGTCGGTGTGTGACATCGTTAGCTGACATGAACCAATTCGGTACGGCGTTAAGCGTGGTTTAAGCACGCTCAAATCGATTACAGCGATTATAGCTTAAAATCGAAATGCGGCCTAGAAATACACCGTTTTTGGGGACAAACAATTTATCTATCTAGGTCACAAAACGCGTTTTCAGATCGAACTCGGTGGAAGTAGTTAATAAAGTGTTGACTCACAAACAACAGTGCCGTCCATGGCGAATATGGCGGGCAGTTGTTGCGGCGGCGCGCGCAGCGCGAGCAGGTTGTACATGCGCGTGGAGCGGACCACGCGCGACGGACGGAACTTGCTCACCACGCCACACATCTTAGCCTTGTTGGGCAGGAACGGCTCGCCGTATATCTGCATAGTTAACAGTTCATACTCAGAAATATACAGGTGAATTTTTTTTTCTAGCCAGTGAGGGCAACTTCTGAACTACAAGTCTTAGAGAAAAACGCTGAAGGGAACCCCGAGCTAAATTTTGAAGAAAATAAAAATGCCATTAAAAAAAATCAAAAAAAATGTCTTTTTTTCTTTTTCTGCTTCTACTTCACAATACGAATAAAATTATGTATGACAATCTTGGTCTGAAGTTGCTAGAAGTTATCAAAATTGACCTCAATTTTTTTGTCAGAATGCTAAGAGCCAATTCTTTATGGCTAAACATAGTGAGGTCCCTGCGAGATCTGCTCCACCTCGTCAAACTTTACGCAGCATAAAACCATGGTCAAGGAAAATGTAAAATAATATTTTGGATAACTTCTAGCAACTTGAGAGCAAGATTGTCTCACATAATTTTGTTCATATTGTGACGAAGAAGCAGAATTTCGAAAAAAAAAATTTTTTTGGAAAAAATTCAATATCTTCGAAAATATATTTTTTTTTTAAATAAATATTAATGGCTTTTTAATTTTCTTCAAAATTCAGGTCGGGGTTCCTTTCAGCGTTTTTCTCTAAGACCTGTAGTTCAGAAGTTGCCCACACTAGCTAGAAATAAAAATTCGCCCTGTATAAATAGCTATAAACAAAGAAAAGGTAAGATAAAAAGTAAACCATTATCAGTTTAGTAATTAAAGCCTATACCATAAGAAATTTTCTGACGCCCGCCGGAAGGCACTTTGCTCATACATTTATTCTAGACCCCGCATACTATCAGAAAATTCTGACGTGTCTAACGTACAAAAATTTATGAGCAAACGGGCGTCAGACATTTTCTGACAAAAAAAATCTTATTTTATGCGGCCGGTCTAAGGCGTGATAGCGTAAGAAACAAATAAATAAACAAACTTAGATTCGCATTTATAATATTAGTGAGGATAGATAACTAAACTCACCCTAACTCTTGAAGACTCGTTTCTCTCCGGAATAAAGTGTTTCCGGAATATTTGCCTGATCATCTGAAAATAAAAAGAATGCTATATTTTTCTATAAAACATTTTGGTTGTAAGGAAAAAAATGTATAAACATGATTTTAGATACATATTGATATAGTCTACGCGAACAAAGGATGCGGGTAACTTACAATAGATATATATGGTGATATCTTCTTGAGTTCTTCCCTCACTTTCTTCCTGGCGCTAATTTCCTCAGAGTCCATCTCAGATGCTTCTGTATCCAACTTCTCCACGTGCTCTGACACCTAATATTCACCAAATAGTTTATAAAATAAGACATAACTACTAAAATATATCATTAAAAATAATAATTTAAATATATGCCTTTCCAAATCTTCAAAACTGAGAAGAGAAAATTCAGTACAACGAAAAGTTTCAAAGAGATGACATCTGCAAGTATTCATCCCCAGATTAGATTTTTTGCGTGAAAGAGTGACAAACAAACATACAAACTTTCGCGTTTATTATGTGGATGAGATTTTAGATGTGAAATGTAAACCGCACCGCGGAGAAAAGTTACTATTATAAATAAATAAAAACGTACCTTTTTCACAATTCTATCGCTGTATTTGGAACACGCGCTCTGAACTTTATCGTATGGCACATTGTCGACAACTGCAAAATAACTCATTGTTAAACTATTAAGAACCTTCAATACAGAAGAAGGTGCCTCGACAAGATGTTTGTCGACAATCGTCATCGTTAGTAAACGATCAACCTTTGTATGGGATTGACATTTCAAATCGAAATATCACGTGATTTTTAACAATCTCTTATGTAAATAAATATCCTGGGACATTCCTCACACACGGTCATCTGATCCCAAACTAAGCAGAGCTTGTACTATGGAAACCAGATAACTGATATAATACATATACTACTTTTTTGTTTGTAAATACATACTTAATATACATAATTACACCCAGACTCAGGACATACAGACATGTTCATGCACACAAATGCATGTCCTGTGTGGGAATCGAACCCACGACCTGCGGCGCGTAAGGTGAACCTTAACCAACTGCGCCAACTGGCCCGTCACAATCCCATACAAAGGTTGATCGTTTAGTAACGATGTCGATTGTCGACAACCATCTTGTCTAGGGGGGCTGGTCGGTTAACGAAAGCTGGCACGTTCACAGTACTCACACATATGCAATTTCACGATACAGTATGTTTTATTACGTTATTGCTTCTATACAGTCAGTCAATTCTAATGGACGAATGCAAAAAAGACCAGTCTATATTTATGAGTAGTAGCAAAAGCAAAACAATAACTGTCTCCTTCATATTCATAAGCTTTACGCGCGCGAGAGAGACGGATAGACTTTTCATGATGCGCATGCAGTGCGACGTGACGCCGCGCGCTTATTCGCATACACTACACAAGCGGAACGTGTAAATGTGTTGAACGTGCCAGATTTAGTTAATCGATGTGTACTATCAGTAAGTAAAATGACAGGTACCAACAAAATTAGCTTGCTATATGGAGGGTCCACTGCAATAATGATGAATGTCCTTTATCTTTTGTTTTAAGATAATTTGGTTTTAAATTTATTATAACGGTGTAAAAAAAACTCAGACCCAAAGATTATCACGGGACTGCAAGCGATATTGCTAAGTTTGCTAACAAGATTTCTAAATATAATTTTATGTGACCGAATGGTATTAAAAGAAATGACCATTCATCATTATTGCAGTGGACATTAAAACATTATATAGTTTTCAAGATTTCATACTCGTTGGTATGTGTGGAAGGATGTAGGGGGGTGTGGCTATTGAGTCGTGCAAGTGGGGGGATAAGCCGGAAAGTTAGGGAGTGTGCGAAAATCTATCCTTTAGGGGGTAAAATAAGGCGGAAACATAGAGTTAGAATATTAATAGACCGACGGACTGTACTATAACCAACGTGACGTGAGCTGAACTGCGCCGACTAAATACATATAATGAATGCCAATTTTTCGTGTTTTATTGCTACTTTTACCGAGATTAAATGACAAGGAACTCATATCGACATTTTGTCTGATGTAAATCTTCTATCGGTGCAGGACAGACGACGAACTTTTTGTACGAAGGAGTCTGCGGTACACAAAAAGTCTGTGTGGAAACAAAGGGTTGTGCGCCGGAATTTTTGCGCGTCGTGTGCGTTACTGCTTAGAATTGTATAGGTTCTATTTTCACAGACTCAAAAGTTAGGCGCGGTGCGGTCTGTCGTCTGCACCATGTAGAAACTGCACGTTTCACACAAGGTAACGTTGTTAACGCTATCTCTATAATATTCTAACTGTATGGTCTGACCTATCAAAGCACAACCTTTTATGACGTAGAGAGGAATTTTGGAAATTCCATCCCTTAGGGTCAGTTCACACTTTTTAAGATAGCGATACAACTAGAACTTTATTTACTAGACAAAATGGTATACATTTCAATGAGAGAATTCGAGTACATCCCGCGGCGATGCGTTTCGGGGCGACTTTGTAAAACAATTAGCCTCTTCAAGTATCATCGCGTCGCATCTCGTCTCGTGAATTGACCTTAAGGGGGTAAAATAAGGCTGAAAGTTGGTTAACTGTACCAAGAGGCTGCAAAGTCCCCGGCAGCAGTTCAGCCTCGACCATCTGCGTTCTTGGTATCCCAGCAGCGTCCTGAAGCTTGTGGAGCGTCGACAATATGAACTGGAAGTCGCCGAAGTGCGGGTGCCGCTTGCGGTAGTACATGGTCAGCTTGTACGGGCTGCTCGCGTCGTCGTTCGTCTCCAATATTTGTTCCAGACGTTTGTTTACTGTCTGTTTGTGAGATTTATGGCGATGATAGCTCAGTGGTAGTGACGTCGGATGCCTAGACGGAGGTCCCGTGTTCGAATCCTACAACTATTGGCTCTGTGAGGTGTAGACCTCGCGAGTCTGATTCAGTTTTTGAAAAACCGTATAATTACCGAACCTGCTCACAAATCACGAGAATGGGTTGTGACATGTGACCTGCAGGGCTATTTTAAAACGTCGGAATCGATATCGGAAACGGATTCAAAAAATTCCAAGGCGAATTTCAGCAATTGCTATTTCAATTTCCGAAAACTTTTCGATGAATCGAATTGATATTTCCGTAAAGAAACATCAAAAATATTCGAATTCGGAAATTAAAAAAGCAATTGCGGTATATCGCCTCGGTAGTTTTTGAATCCGTTTCCAATATCGAATCGGAGCGATTTAAAATATCCCTGCTGTAGAGGAGAATAGCCGGACATCCGGACAGACATACGAAACTATTTTTGTCCAAGCCGAAACGAAACGATTCGCTCGCTCGGTCAATGCTTGAGCTATCGGTGAAGGAAAACATTGCGAGGAAACCAAACCAAATCACGATGTAGGGTACTTTGTAGTACCCACCTGGCTGGCTACCACCCTCAAATTGAGTCTGACGCCACCAAATTTTAGATTAAGTACAAAATGTGGAATAAGAAAATAGAAATAAACAAAAAACAAACAATATCATCAATTTTACTTTTAAATATCTGCATATAGTAAGTATCTAAAATTAAATTTGCATAGTGAAACTTACTAATGCAAAGTGTTTGACTTACTAAATCATTTCAATGAATCCAAACGTCTAAAGAAAATTCAGATAATTTTGTATTAGCTGTTCCCCGCGGATTCACCCGCGTTGCCGGGATAAAACGCCTATAATATAATACTCGAGGATAACAGCTTCATATTAGTGAAATAATTTTCCGAATCCGACTGGCAGTTCCAAAGATTAGCCCATTCAGAAAACACTTCAGCTTTATTATACATACTAGCTGGCATGGCGCGACTTCGTTCGCGTGGTTTTCCTAGGGTAGGGCCTGCCCTGTTATTCTGCTAATCGGAGCGGAGACAAAACAAACAAATATAAAATCATGAAAATCATGTTCGAACAAACCCGACTTTGTTTTATAGATTAACTTACTTTGGCAATATCTTCAATCAACTCATGATTGATCTTCTTGCTGATGTCGTAGAGACCGGGATACTTGATCTGCATTTCTGACATCAATTCAGTATGAGATTTCGCCAGTATCTGAAAATAAAAACACTGTATTAAAAACTTGCCTGACAGGGTAGAAATAGTCTAGAGTACTTTATATACCTATACTAGACATACTAGTCCGTTTTTTGTAGTATTATATTTTCATTATAAAATCATGCTGTTATAGCTTCATGATGATTTTGGCATAATTTCCGCCCACCATTTTGTAATTTTTTCGAAAATGTCGGCATTCGGCAATTACACGTTACAAATTCCTGTCATATCGGCATAAAAAAGGAGGCTGGAGATATCCGTAATATTATTCTATTGAAAACATTTTATTTAAGACAAACCAGTCATTTAATATCATTATAAAAATTCAAGCGCCTGATGAGTATAACAGACTCTGAACGAAAATCTTCGAATACTTTGGATAGTCTGGAATAAAATGTAGACTTTTAATCTCGAGGAAAACATAAGAGGGTTTGAGTGACTTCCTGAGGGACAACCATCGAACAATTAACCCAAAGAAGCGCAATGACGTTGATTTTTCTTACAATTTATTCCGTCAATTTCCCACCATCGACAATGCGCTCTGATTGGCTAAGTCAAGAACATACAATGCAGTGATTGGTCCTTGCTGTTCAAAATCAGTGACAAATCACTGACTAGTTTCGGAATCGGATTGCTCGGTATTACTACTCTAAATGGATTGTTCCTTGATGGGGACAACTCAATATATGAGCAACTTTTAAGTCCACAGCTAGAAGTCTTTGTCCACTTCACATTCTATTTTCACTAAGATTAACATGTAGTTCATTTTTCTTAGGCATTTTTAAGCAGAAATTTCAATAATGTACAAGGAATATGTTAATGAATAAAGGCAGCAAATACCTGATCGGGAGATTCTTCAACTTCACGATGACGCCTACTTTTTTTTTGCGCAAATCTCTTTGGATTCTTAGCAAGTGGTAACTGTGAACAAAATAAAACATATTAATGTATCGGTCAACATGAAATTAAAGCCACGTGACTAAAAGAGTTATGAATATGAAAGTGGATGGATATATGGGTAGAGGAAGACCAAAAAAGAGATGAATGAAAGGATGGATAGCATAAACTAATTTGTACCTTTCCTCTGGACTCTAGTTACAAAAGGCATGGGGTTCTTCAAAAAGGGTGTGAAGAGATTTCTTCAGGGTCAGCAACCCGCGAGTGATACCCCTGGTGTTGCAAGCGTCCATAGGCTATGGTAACTACTTACCACCAGGCAGGCCATATGCTTGATTGCCACATTAGTGGTATCAAAAAAAAAAGTTGCCAGCAGAAATGCTGAGCTGGGGCTCTACCGCGTATCTTTGGTGGTAATCGTAACGAACACCATTAATAAATTTCATCCAATCAGGGCCCGCGAATGGTCATCGTCACGTCATATCGCGTGCGCGTCATTGGATGAAATAATTAATGGTGTTCGTTACGATTAGCACCAAAGATACAAAATAGCCCGGCTGGTCGTCTTATGAAAGCACGCCTTCAGCAAGAAGAAACCTTAAGAAACGCCTTAAGAAACGTTAAAAAATTTAGATTTTGTTGTATGTTTTTACTTTTTAAAGTTCCTTACTTTGTTATTGTATGGAGCCATCCATTTCAGAGTCCGACTCTGAACTTGGCCAGGTTTTTATGCCAACACATTTGTCTACTTCTGTCTAGATATTCTGTTCTTATTACATTTTATTTCTACAGTTCTAGGTCCTATTTTGTGAATTGGCGCTATGATAAAAGATTTTTCTCTGCTATACTTACGTCAGGCACACGATCAGGTATATAAGCCGTTAACTTCACAGATTTGATCATTGGCAAGCTGTTGATGCCCTGTACGGCTCTCACAGGGTCTATCTTCTCCGATAGTTGAAGAAAGCATATCTTCAACGAGTTCTTCACAGTTTGAAAGTTCAATGCTTCAAATGGGCCTTTTATAGACTTGCTGAGTATTTTCACAACGAATGCAAGGCTCCACTGGAAACAAAAAATACGTTCTGTATAGTTATAATAAATCACTAATGCTAATATGTGATTTATTATAACGCTAAATATATATAACTAATGCTAATAATAATATTAAATAATTCCTAAAAGGAATTATTTAATTGATCCTTTATATCAATGGTTCCCAACCTTTTCTTGACCAGGGACCACTTTGATTTCTTTGTTATTAGCAGGGACCACGATGTAGGTACAATCAAAATAAACTGAATCAATCCGAAAATAAACTTTAACCAAAATCTCAAACCTTTTTAGAAACAATTAGTAAGTAATTTTTATTAGAAACTTAAAAAAAAATTCTACACAAAATCACTTACTTTTTTAATTACCATCAAAGCAGTAGAAAACCCATGTTCACATAAATAAGTTGTTGAGGAAACAATAAGATAGCTCAAGGAGATTTCTCAAATTTTGACGACAAAGAAATTCCTTTTTTACACTAAAACTTCTCAAATGAATGAGATTTAAATTCAACCTTTAGTTTCTATAATTTTGAAATTGAGTTCCTCCTGGATTTCTCCTGAAATGCCCGTTAAATCGTTCGCGGACCATATTTTCGCTCCCTTGGACCACCATGGTTGGGAACCATTGCTTTATATCATAGATCACAATAAAACTAGGCTATGACTACTAGCAGTGGTAGCCTAGGTTGTCTATTTAAATAGTCTATAATTTTCAGTTCGAGCATCTAAATTATTCGAGTAATTGGGTTTTTTGTACTTCAACGGAAGGGAATGATTAATTTCTGTGTCTTAGAGAGGATTTCGAGTTAACGGTGCTCGAGTAAAGAAGTTCCACTGTACTTTTACAATAACTTATTGTAAGAATTTTAAGTATGTTTATAACCTATGAAGTGAATTGTAAAGTAACATTCAATTATTATGAATCTCCGAGTAATTACCAAATGTGGTAATATGAAATAGTATGCCATTTAACAGTCGCATAAGTTAAACAGTCGTCGAAAGTATAAATGTTTTGTCGGCATTTTTTTTCTAATGCTATCTTGCTTGTTTAATATCTCTAATTTATTCTTACCTTGAATGGTATTCCTCTAACAGCTATTATAGACATGTTTTATTGAGAAATTCTGCAATTTATTTTGTAATATTCGTTTGAGTGTGAACAAACCGTAGACAGATCAAAATTCAACAAACAAGTCAACAAAATTCATTCAACATCACATCAAGGGTACATTCCGAAATGGATAATATCGATCACAGCGATCACAGCAATAATTTGCGTACCGAATTAGATATCACGCTTATGACAGCTGAGAACTATCAACAATTCGGAACGCCCGTTATCGCGCTCACAGTATTCAAAACAAAACATTTGAGTATTTAATTGAAATCTGAATTATCAATGCGCACTCCTTATATCTTTTATAAGTTGACTCGCAAAAAGGAATATCTGCTTTTTTTATTATTTTTCTCTTATAAAATTATAAAAAGTATCTTTGCCAAATTGAAAACCAAGAATCTTATTAGATTATTGCCGTCACTTTTGACAGCGCTCACGGTGATATCAGTTTAGAGCATGGTCGGTGTGAGCGCAAGATGGCGGATGTCATGACGTCATCTATGACGTTTCACGGGACATTGTTAACTGACATTATTCAATTCGGTACGGGTTTAAGCACGCTCAAATCGATTACAGCGATTACAGCGGTAATTCGGAATGCAGCCTTTGTTTGATTTGGGCTGCATTCCGAATTACCGAAATAGAAAACCAAAAATCTAATAAGATTCTTGGTTTTCTATTTGGCAAAGATACTTTTTATGATTTTATGAGAGAAAAATAATAAAAAAAGCAGATTATCCTTTTTGCGAGTCAACTTATAAAAGATATAAGGAGTCCTAGCGCATTGATAATTCAGATTTTAATTAAATTCTCAAATGTTCTGTTTTGAATACTGTGAGCGCGATAACGGGCGTTCCGAGTTGTTGATAGTTCTCAGCTGTCATAAGCGTGATATCTAATTCGGTACGCAAATTATTGCTGTAATCGCTGTGATCGATATTATCCATTTCGGAATGTACCCAAAATCAACCATAAATAAACTAGTGTTGTACAGCAACAGCAATAGTGAATGAAACTGTCGATAGTCTATCGATACTATCGTGACTTCGGAAAATAGTAGATGTTGCTATAAGTCAAACATCGACATCGTGGTTATTTTAGTTGTCTGTTTACATGATTTTAATTGTCGTTAATTGTTCTTGTTATAAAATATCTCTGTGAACTAACGAACTGTGGTAACTGGGCTATAAGATGAATATTGGTTCATCAGGAATCTGTTATAGCACATTCTTGAACTATAATCGACACATTTTGTTTGTAAACGTAAACATTTACATTACGTTTTTAATAAACTAAATGGTTTTAAACGTTACAGAGCTAAAACGTAACAACAAACTCTACTTTGGGACAAGCAGTAACTGCGGAAACTTTTATAAACCTCCTACATGCTTACTTTGAAATGTATTCCATTTGTTATAGGCTTTTTTAAATTTAATTAATGTTTTTTTTTAATTAAATTTATCATAGGAATAAGTACCTTCATTTTGCAAGCTTATTCGCTTTTATTAGTATGATACAGTAAGTTTTGTCTATGTGAGTTTTTACTGTGGTACATTAATAAATAGTATCGTTTTGTGAACCGAATGAAATAAAAGCATAATTTAATGGAAAACTTTAAATTCTCATTATCCTAGATTTATATTAATTTATTCGCAATAATTTCAAACGTCTGTATGTCGATGCTCTTATTTAATGAATCGATGATTTAAACTCACCGTAAAACATCGATGGAATATCAATGTATTTTTTGCAATCCCTAACTGGTTGTTTTGTCTTATTCGCCAAAAGGCAGGCAAAGGGTTAGCCATACAGCCTTATCTTATTTCAGTTTTCTCGAAAAAAAAATAAAAGCTATATAATAAAAAGTTTCACCGTCGAAATTTTATTCGATTGGCATTTATTATTTTACTCAATTGCGTTAGGAAGTCAACACAAAAAAACACTAATTTAATCAATATCATTTCTTTGTGAACATTTTATTTCTAGTAGTAGTTCATTATTATTAGAAATTACAAGGATATTGTGTACGGCACGCCGTAACGTTAATTAATCATTATGATATTACACAATTGAAACAGTTTGAAGCTTATTAATAGTCTTCTAAATCGTCATCTTCCAAATCTTTAACGTCTACATCGGCTAAATCATCCATATCAATATCACCGAAGTTCACATCGTGTTGTGCATCTTCGTCATCGTCATCATCATCATCCATATCGGCTAAAACATCATTTATATCTGCGATGAAATTGTTTTCTTCTAAATCTGCATCATTTGCAGTTTTGTCATTAACTTCATTTTTTACATTAATATTTGCAGAATCCTCCTTCGAATCTACAACATTATTCTCAGAAACAATATCGGTTTTAACCAAACCGGTTTTGTTGTCACCCGAACCGGTATCGTTTTCGTTTTTTACAGTATGGGTTATACCCGAATCAATATTGTCTCCACCTGAACCATCATTGTCATCATTTGCGTCAGCTTCTTTCTTTACGTCTTTAGCTACATCGTTACCAGCAATTTCAGCATCATTATGGTCATTTTCAATCTTAACTCCAGCTGATGTAGTCTGCATGGGGTCAATATCTTGAGGATTTCTATTCTGAGGCTTACCAAACCTAAATCTATGCATTCCCTTCCTTTTGTTAGGAACACCAGCAATATACATAGGCTTAAAAGTGCATGAGATGTCATCTGAAAAAGGAACAACGTTTTTAGACACCATTTTAGGCTCTCCATGTATTGCTTTGGAAATGATGAAGAACTTACCAATAACGGCCTCTGCAAGGCTACAAAGTCGATCGTAATTCTCATACGTATCGCACCCAGCCACATATAGAGGTTTTCTATCAGATTTCTTGAGGCTCACCGCTCCATATGATTTCAGGAAAGCTTCCAAGGGCGCTCGTTTCGGTGGTTTAGGATGTCCGAATATACGAATCAGGAGATTACTCCTTATATCTAAGATTCTCTTGGTCGTAGGCAATTTAATTACCTGAAACAGTATAATAACCTATATTATAGAGATTTCTCATACAATTTATCTAGAGATTTCTATGCAGCCATCTGTTCCCAATCTAAGTAGAACTACAAGTAGATACAAGCATATGCCCGCGGCTCCACTCGCATGCTTATTTACGACCTCTGGCGTAGTAGTCAATGCATTTAGACCTTCATTCAAATCTTCATTAATTAGACACGCTTACGTCTTACGCTGTTTTCTGCTCTTCCTAGCTACCATAAATTCAGACAATTCAGCTGGGATCTGCATCTATGTAGATACATTTCAACAAGACTTACCCACTTTAACTCTTCAATGACATCATTGGTTAGATGTTTCTTCAGCTGATGGTCCATTTCAGTTTCGGGATTGTCGAACTCCTCTGTAAACTATAAAACATGGTTTAAATAAACAATTGATAACATTATCAAAAAATAAGTGATAGAGCAATGTTAGAGTCAGTTTGGTAATGACGCCAAATGCCGCTACAAAGGTTTCGAATCCAGCAATGCTTAAGCATTCGGTGAAGGTAATCATCGTGAGGAAACCATAGCAGCGGTACTTTGTAGTACCCGTTTGGCTAGCCAAACCCCCAAGATGAAAATTCATTGAACGTTCATTTGTTTGAAATCTATTCCCCAACCACCGACAATGCGGTCTGATTGGCCAAGTCAAGGACACACTAAACATTTTAGATGCAGTGATTGGTCCTTACTGTTCAAAAGCCCGATTAGTTGCAGACTTTGCATTTGACTTTAGTGCCAACTGGATTTGAGATCCATCTCCCTTCTAGTCTTTTTGTGCTTACTACTTTCAGCTAGAAACATATCCAGATTAAAACAAAATAAATTACCATATTGACAATAAGATCGATTTCTTCGTTTAGAACCTTATCCAAAAGCGGCTCAAGTTTGTAAATGGAGGGATCTTCTGTCTCTTGCGCATTCAGTTTCTTTGTTTCTGCACAAAATATAGTTTGGTTAATTTTGGGGGTGAAAAAGGTTGTTGGACAATGAGATAAGCAATTTTTTTTTCTTCTCTATTTCATGTTTATAAATTTCCTCGGGTTTAAAGTATGAGTTTCTGTCACTAATTTTGGTAACTGGATCTTCGAATCTCATTAATTTCGTCTTACAGTAGTACCCAACTAATATGGCTTACCGTATCCGTTAAATGTATATTTTCAAAGCGCGGGAAACGCTATTGGTCGGCAGCTGCCGCCATGTTAGCGCGCGCCGTGCGGAGGGGCGTGACTTGCGAGTGAGATGGAACTAACAGCTGCAGTGTATTATGAACCTTATAGTAGTGATCTAAGGTTGATTGTAAGTTTTAAGCATTCTTTCGTTAATCATCGGGGCCATAATTTCTTTTCTGTGCGTACGAAGATTCACGACGCGCCATATCAGTTGGGTAATCTGTACTAATATTATCTTTCTGTATAAAACTGTAGTACATTTATTGAAACGAAATAGGAATTCCAATTTACTTGGTTGTGCTAAAAATAGTATTATTTACCCAGTTATGTCAGATTTGTAATGAATCATTTAAATGGTACTTACCCATATGTTTTTTCTTACCTGAAAAAGAAAGATACACATATAAATTCCATCCAAACACAAAAAAAATATGGCGGAGTCTCACAGAGCTTTAAGATTTTGGGGCAATTTACAACCGGAGGTCATAAAATCATGGATCATTGTAGTAATTTAAACGTCTTCGTTTATTTAATGTTAGAATGCTGGCGGATGGTCCACCTGATGGTAAGTGGTCATCGTTGCTTATGGACACCAGGGGAATTGCCCATGTATTGCCTATGCTAACATTTCTCTATTACTTACTTCCTTCAGGATACTTCGGTAGTCTTCCAGTGGGTGCCGGTTGTTCTCCCTCCGGCGCACTGACAAACAACTGTGGCCTCTGATCTGTATATGAATAAAGTTCACATTACTTATCATAACGATGGTACGCCTATAAATAAGCACATATCGATTTGATTTGGAATTTTGAGCTTTAAGGTTGAGAGGGAACTGTTTATCGTGGTATGGATATATCATGAACAATGATATGTGTAGCGAGGGATCTGTGATATGTGAAAGTTATTTATTGTGACTGGAAATTATAATATAACTCGACACTGGCAGAAATAAGTCCTAATACGGATTTGGCTGACAAACTTAAAAATAAGAAGATGCGATCCTATTGGCGGGTTGAAACACATCTTTAGCTACACATCTGTGGTGGAAAGCCACCATAAAAATAAAAGTGAAAGAAAAAATATACCCCTCTGACCTTCTGCTGCGTCTAAGTCCAGAAAAGCGGATAGACATGTAAGAGGAAGAATGATATCGAGTAATTAAGAATGCCGATGGAAAGAGGTTTGAATGGAAAAACATACATATTGCCCCAGCGGATTGGGAACACAGCAGGCAGATAAAGACATCTTTTACTATTTAGTGATATAAATAACAAAATAATACCACAGAAATCAAACCTAAGCCCAATGGTGCCGATTCTGTGATAAATCACACTAATTTTAATCACATCACATCTCTTTCTTACAAACATTATTGAAAAAGGATAGAACATATTCTTTGTCGTTTTCATTTTGGAGTAAATAGACGTACCCAATTCATATTTAAAACAAGCAATTGGACTAATTTGACAGGACTTAATTTCTTACATCCTTTTTTTATGTCCTTTGTTAGAAAGAGATATAGTGAGATAAATTAATTTAGTTGTAAAAAAACAGCATCTGCACACAAACAGATCATCCTTTAATCAATCATAGGATACCGTTTATCCAAAGAAACACTAGATTTTTCCGGGAACACGGGTGAAAATGAAAGGAAATAATTAAGAAATATCACCTGCTGGATCAAACTTGGGCCTCGCGGGTACAGAAGGCTTAGTTGATGAACCTGCACCTTTGGGATCACCATCCCGTGCTACATCTTGGTTTTCTGCAATACCAATTAACCACATAACTATAATAAATAGAATTAATATATTTTCAGAAGATTGTATGCCTTTTTAAGCATATTGCATGCAAGGAGTAGTGTCATTTTGGCATAGTTCAAAATTATAAATTACGGTCGGGAATTTGACGACATTTTGGGCCAAATTAGTAGTAGCATTTTTGATTTCTACACTCCTCCGTACGATTCTTGGTTATGTGGAAAACTTGTACACATTTGTTCGTCAAACAAAACACATTTATTTCAGAAGATAACGTTATGTTTAGAACCGAAACTATCATATATTTTTGTTAGGTTTAGAAAACAAATCAACGTCTTCAAAGGGGTTGATTCAGAAAACCCAAAATATTCACATGTTACATTGAAACATATATACCAACCAACATACAAAACTGTATGAGACAGCTGATTGAGAGACAATCTGTTGTGCTTGATACATTTGAATGAAAGCTGTATAATGAATGGGGTTGTGCGTGCACATAAAGAAGTTTTCTCTTTCTTTCGCCATTTCATCATATTTTGTGCCTAGTTCTGTCGTTACAGAACATTAGATACATCTTAACACCCCGGCTACACGCAGGCGTCTTACATGCGCAGTGCAAAACTGCACAACTGACTGAAAACAAAGACTGAACACTGCACAATGGCCAGTAGTGGCCGCACGTGCAAGTAAGCATGTGCAAACTCCATAGTATTTTGAGGGCTCATATTCACATAACACATTTTGATGTGTGTGGTCGATAACAATTTTGCCAATCTTCAGCATGTCAACGATAGCACAATTCGTGCATGTCTTGCCGTCCACACGCAGCCTTATCTGCGCAATCTGGTTTGTGCAGTCATGCTTGCAAACAAGACGGAGCGTGTAGCCGGGCTATAAGGTTAACAAGCATACGGCCCGCCTGATGGTAAAAGATTACCGTGGCCTATATCCAGCTGAAAACCTCTTCACATAGAAGGGGTTTGAAGAGTGTCATTTGGTAATACACCGATGGTCCCGGACGATATGCCAGCTCAGAGCTTCCTCATAGAGCTTTGGCGACAGCAAAAAATGATTTGAAAGCATTGAACCAATCCCATGCGTGTTAGGGAATCATCTCGCTTTCTCTTACGATTTAGCATAGGGAAAATGAGATGGCCATATCCGCTGATTTTGAATGAATTAGCCAAGTATAGCTAAACCGTCAAAGTGGCTATCCATATTGTGCGGCTCGAGGCAGCCTCGGAGAGGTGTTTGCCTCGCGAGGCAACGTACAGCCTCGTGTAACGTAGCTGCATGTGTAAAAAACAATAATTAAAACTTACCTTTTATTTTAACACTATCTTCATTGTTTGTTCTTTTTACTTTACTCAAAAAACCTTTATCAACTCTTTTAGGGAACGAAATACGATATAGCTTGACGATATCATCCCGCGGCACATCCGACGTGCCTTCCATTAAAATATCGATGCGCTCGCGTAGAGCGACCTTTAACATAGGAATCGTTCCAACCTCCACTAGTAACTTTGGATTCGACATCATATCTTTCAATAGGAATGACGCCGCCTGACCGCGGAACGTGTCGGTTCGGTTCTGTATTTTTGTGATGGTGTCTTTCTGAGTCGGGTTTGCCGAATTAGTTTTCACATCGTTACGGTTTCTCTCGATCGGTCTGTTACGATCGTCGGGCCTCTGCGCGGCGAATCTTTTCGAGCGCGGCTCCTCGTAATCAGACTGTTGGTAACGCATGCGTTTTGGGGGAGGCGCTTTTACTTCGCGCTCCCTCCGGTTGTCTCCCGGTCGACCGTCACGATTCTGTTGGTAGCGCGGCGGCGCACGGTCGGCCCGCTCCGGCCTGTATCGAGGTTGGCAATTCGCCTCCTCACGAACACGAGACTGGTAAGCTTCAGTATCTTCCCACCGCGGATTTTTTCGTCTGGATGGACCCTGAGTATGCGAGCCGCGATCGCGGGTATCGGTAGAACGCCGCTCCGGCGGAGCGCGAGGTTCCCCATATCCTGGTTTCGCATTGCGACCGAACGTCTCCTGGTGACTTTCCGAACGACCGGAGAACGGTCTCTGCTGGCCGCGATCGTACTTGTTGCCCGCAGGCGAGCCTCCTTGCCAAACTTCAACGCGTTGTTCTCGGCCTCGCGGCGGACTGCGCGATTGCTGATTACGCCTAGCCGGTTCATTTTCGCCGAAATCCCTCCTTTCATAGCCGCGCGCCGAAAACTCACGATCAGGTCTATTATAACCTGCCGGTGATCGACCGCGCGGCTGTGCCCCGGGCACTTCGTGAGGTGGGAATGATGATTGCTCGTTATTAAAGTCGGGATCGGAGGGCCAACCATCTTGAAAGTTTGCGTTGTTTCCTTCAGCTTCGAATGGGTAAGACTGGTCCATTTGACCGGCAGGTTGTTGATATTGATGCATCGATTGGTTAGTCATTTGCTGGGCTTGTCCACTGAAGCCCAAATAAGGGGGGTTCTGTGAAGAAATTTGTATAAGTAGTTACAATTTGCAAATAAACATGTTGAAACATAAACTCGGTTCAAGGATCAAGTTTACCTACCAACATAATTTTATTTATAGGCTGACGCCTATAATACGTAAGTCATTAAAGTCGGTCAGCCTATAATTAGGTGGAAATTATACCCAGAATACAAGCTACAAGTATGTAATTTGTAATATACTGAAGTTACCATCGCTTATCTCCGGATATCCAGAAAAAACGTTAAGAAAATATTATATCAGGAAATGTTACTAGGACCGACGCACTAGGAAAGGTGACAATGTTGGGCGTCCCATGAGTTTCAGCATTGGAATCTGAGCCTCTTTGATTGAATGCATATGCAAGTTATACCATAATGGACAAAAGTTGGCGATTCCGGCTTCGAATCAGTTATTTGTGAAGCAATGGTGACTCTTTACGGTCAATTTTGCATAACTGTTTGCCATTTTGTCTTGAAGGTATTACGTGCACAATGGTGCTTTATGTTTTATTTTTATCATGAACAACATGATATCATTGTTATATCAGCTCATTGAGCTAACATGTTGAAACACTACTGCAACTAAATTAAATTTTAGGGTTATGAGATCTATAGCTGAATGTAGTTTTGGTTAACAAAATTGTCTTGACAGACGAGTGACTCATAAAGGGCTTATGTTTGGTTTCCAGAATAAGGGAACATTTTTATAATGTAAGTATGTTGACATGCAGGCAGACAGTCTACCTGCCTTTGCACATGTACAATATCAGAGGGATTACCGATGCCAACCATTTGACGCCTTTTGATAAACCCCATATGCGTCAAAGGAAACCTGCAATGGGTATAGGTCATTTCACATCCTAATTCGTCCGAAGTAGAAGCATCCAAATAAAAGTGGATTGGATGATTGAATTAACCTTTCATCCACGTTTGGAATGCCTTACGGTAGCTATTATGTTTACCAGATATCACATAAGGCTTTTTTTGTGGACTCGGCCTTTAAACTGGTAATGGGTGTGAACGAAAGACACCAAAACTTTTATCCATTTGGGGGGATTTTGGATAATATAACAAGCATACGGGGCACCTGATGGTAAACAGTTCCCGAAGCCTATACACTTCCAACATCAGACTTTCTGACTCTGCGAAGTCACACCCCATCGTTTCCTAAATGATTCCAGTAGAAAGCTCCTTCGATACCGCACAGTATGATACCATTTTGGTACCCAATGAATGAGCTCCCTGTTGATAGCAAGAGGCGCAATGGTGCAAGGTAGCCATGTGCATTATGACAAACAATTCCTCAGAACACTGTTTGCAACTGAGTGATTTTCGCAATTTGCAGTATTTTTGCTTTGCTACATGACGCACTCGAAATAAGACTTGTACGACAATTGCCATATCATATTAGAATCACGTCAGTCTTTAGGCCATAATGAATAAGGAATGACAAATCGACAGACTACAGCCACTCGGCCGATTTCTGTAAATAATAAGAAAATGGACCCAGCATATAAAATGCAGTTATTTAAGTTGCAGTTTTGTCACTTTGTGCAGATTTCACCATGTGTTCCAAGGATTTATGATGAGAAATCTTATAAAAACACAGACATTTTGCTAGCACGCTAAAAAGCCGTCTGTTCTTCATATAGTTATTAACAACTTAATGATGGAAAAGGTCAGGCAGTTGTTTGTGTAATAGATCTTATATGCAGATAGATGATCCCCTCATAATTCAAAAGTGCCCTGAGATTCTTCACACATGGACACAGACATCTGACCCCAAACTAAGAATAGCTTGTACTGGAATGCAATCAGGTTCACCTCCACATCAACAGCCCTCATCTGTAGATTTCCGACCCACACATAATTAAGTCAGTCAGTTGACCTTTCCAGGAAACAAAAGATTACGGCATTATTGTAGAACCCAACAGCTACAGCGTCGCCAGCTGATGGCTCAGGGGGTTTTTTTTCTATTTTTTTTTTCATGGGGCAAGTTGATTTATGTAGGATTGGAATGTATGAATTGTAGGTACAGTAGTATTAGTATTTGGAGTGTGTGTGAGTCTTACTACCCGTACCTATGGGTCATTGTAATAAAAGGTCAAGCAAGTCAAATGAGTGGACTTAGGAATTTGGTTGCCTTGCACTTGATAACATTTTTGATTATAGGGAGGGCAGCTGCCCCTTTTGCCTCCACATTGGCTGCCCTCATGGTAGAACCCACCATCCAGTTACTTTTGAAGGTTATATTATCAGTACAAAATCAATCACTATGCGTATACAATAATAGTGTCTCAGGCAGAGAATCTGCATAAAACTATACATCATGGTTTTGAAACCATTAACCAATAGAATTGCAGCAAACACAACAAGTTTTTTTTTTCTCTGTATAGTCCTGTGTTTAACCACAATCTCACCATAGTAAGTGATGACGTGATCGAAGGTGGTAAGCACACAAAGCTTAGAACTGGCTCTCAAGTGCAGCTGTCGGATCACACTGATAGTTGCTTTGCGACAGATTTTCAAACATTTTATGCAGTTAATATTTTAAAATGGCTATTGTTCTGTTCAGCGTAGACTCTCAGTTCCTAGATGTATGCACATCACATAGCTAAAAACATAATAATGTTCTTAACTTCCTCAGGTACAGTAAAACAATAAATAGTAATAGCACTTACCTGAACCGGTGGTACGTAATACATTGGATTCATCCCCATATTCATAAAACTTGGCACCATTGGTGTTTGCATCATGAGAGGCATAGCATTATCCTGGTTGGATGGGGATGGTTGTCTTGTTGACTGAAAGCTGTTCTTTAGGAGTGTCTCCTGGACGAGGTTTGTTGTGTTCCGATACGGTTGCTCTGAGGCCTGGGAATGTACAACAAGATTTGACTATTTCTGAATGTGTATTGTTTGTGAAACTATTTAATAGTGACAATTTATATCTTGTAGCTGAAGATCAGAGCTTAAGGAAGGTGTGCAGTATGTACAAATGAAAACTAAAATAAATATTTATTTTTTAAGGATATCTAAAGATATTGTTATTCCTAATCCTTTGATTTGTGGTTGAAAAAGAACAATTAATTTAAGTTTAATCATGGGTCTTGCATCCCATGCAATAACCAGCAGGTGAAAAAGCAATCTTAAATATATTCATAAGTGGGTTTTTGGCTTCAGCTGAAAATCAGCGCTGTAGTGACATCTGCAGCACATGCTGAGCTGGGGCCATTTGGACCCACAGTATCACACGCAAATTATTGCATTTTTTTTTTAGTTTGTATATTTTTTTATGTACTAGGTTGTTTCTTTTTTATTCTTATTGTTGTGTGTGAATCTGTGTGTCCAATAAATATCATTTTATCTTTATCAGGGCCTAATTTGAATACTTTTTGAATTTTATACCTTCTTCCGTCGTGCATCTTCAACATACAATTGGTGTCCATTAAGGTAGATACCGTTGATCTTCCTTACTAGGATAGCTGCGTCGCCCTCCTCAGCCACTCCCACCGTCACTTTCTTACCAGTACCCTCAGTCACCAGATTGTCCAGAATCAATTCGGTGAGGCCACATTTTGAGTGGATAAGCGATTTTATTTCATTGTAGCGAATCTGAAAGTAAACGTACTTTTCAATAGACCTGCACAGACTACCCTGCTTTCATTGAATAGAAATTTGGGGTCGCAGTGTAGCCGCTTCTTGACGCTACACTTTAGTAAGAACAGGGCTATGCTTTCCGATTATGAGCTTTTCTGATGAACTGAGAAGGGGATTAGGGGAGGCGCCGATTCCTAAATGGATAACAGTGGATCATGGATAACAGTACATACATCAAGGTTTGGGTTAGTACGATTTGTTTGGATTGAATAAAAAAAATGTATGTATTACTTACATTAACAGGCAGATTGTGAATAATTAGTAACATTTTACTATTTTCAAGCTATTATTACGATTTGATGCAACAAAAACTGTTTTTAATTTATTTCTTGGCCAGTAATCAATAGGGACTCAAAAAAATGGATATATAGTCGATACTTTGTGGTATCGACTATATATCCATTCGATACCGATACTTTTGTAATTGATACTTTGCATTCGATAATTTTACAATAAACTATAAACTATAGTACATACTTGTAGTAAAAAAATATTTGCTCGTATCGATGACATCAGTATTTGAACGATTAGGTATCTTTTTTACCCATTGTAACTTTAGCTCAGTGTCTCCATATGTAAATCGGCATTTACCGTGTTGCAAGGGTAAAATACCGTGTTTTTAGGCAAAATTACGGTGGATCAGCTTAAATTGTACCGTGTAAATTACCGTGTAATTTTTTAAAGGATAAAAACAATATTATTACCTAGATATCTACTGCAGCGTCATCTGCCGGGCTGATTTGTGAATGTAAACCATCCAGGGCGCCACCCGAACGCATACAAAAAATATCATTCAAATCGGTCCAGCCGTTTAGGAGTTCAGTGACAAACACACGTACAGTAGAATTAACTCCCTGGATGGTTTAGTTAGGGTAGGGTAGCACTACGCGAACGAAGTTGCACCGGGCAGCAGGTATATCATATAAACCTATAAAAAATGAGCTAATATTCAATAAAAAGAGAGCTATAGAGCTAAATACTGTTTTTTTAGAGCTGACAATGTTGAAATTGAGCTAAATTTAGCTCTAAAAGAGTTAAGTTGGTAACACTGTTCCTGTATGTTTAAATAAGGACGAGAATAGATTGCCGAGGTTTGGTAGTTTTTATCTATGTGTGAGTGGAGATAGAAGATTTGATAACCTGGGATTCCCGGTAACCAAGAGCAGTGTTGCCATTACAAAATACATATGTTAAGTTCACTGAGATTCGTTTTACGCATTAATTTATTTAAATACGGTGACATATGACACGGTAATACCTTATTACCTTGACGGTAGATTAAGACCAGATTACGGTGTTTCTACGGTAATGACCGTTTATATGGAGACACTGCTTTAGCTTGCGCTTTAATGTCGTACACAACGATATATCGAAACTTTTCTCAGACAATCGATAGTTTCGATAGTTGAATTACTATCTATTAATTGATTCAGTGTTGCCAACGTAGGCGATTTATCGATCGCCATTTAGGCTACTCAGGACGAAAATCGGCGAGGTATAAATCTGAATGGCGACTGGTCGCCTTTTAGGCTACTTCAACGACAAGGTATTTAATATAAGCCGAATCACAAGCGAGCATCATCGTAAGAATAAATAATCTATGCACAAACAAAATGTAAAGTTCAGTGATATTAACTAACAAAAAACGGCCATCCTATATGTTTGTGGTACCTATGTTAGTTTCGGGGAATACCATGAATTTGTCTTATGCCACGTACTATACGGACTTGAAGAATCTAAAAAGCCCACAAACGAATCGAGTACACGCCTAATGTAGCGGACGCCCTATCTATGAACACTATTCTTTATTGTACTTGATATATTGTATTGTATTGTTATAGCTCCATTTGGTTCAAGTCAAACTACCGAAGTTATTCAGCAGTTTGACCTTCATAAGTTCCCTAGGGCCTCAATTGAGTCAATGGCTTTGATTTGACACATACATTTTTAAATGTTAAAGTAAATTATATAAAAATGTATTGATGACAACATTATAATTTTATTCATAGCTTTATAGTGGCTTTTGGCCCCGAATGTTTTGGGCTACTTTAGGCTACCAGCAGCGACACTGAAATTCGGCTACTTTAGGCTACTTAAGCTATCAAAAATGACTATCGATAGTATCGATCGATGCAACATCCAACATGAGCAGCAACACTACTGTGAAGCGCTCCGCTGCTTATGGCTGAATCAAATTCTGAATATTTATTTGCGTATTCAATCAATTAATCTATTTGTTTTATTGCCATAATTCATCCATACTTGGTTAATACGGAATGAACAAATAATATAGTAAGGTTTTATTTCGTAACTTTCAAGATGATGATAACAATACATGGACTTCCTCCAAATGTAAGTATTTTTTGTTTGTTGGTTACATGGTTACAAAAATGCGTTTTTAACATTGCTGTTAATTAACAATTAATATAATAAATGCATGATGGTCCGTTTAAGTCTAGTGGCGGTAGGGAAGCTATATCAGCGTTCGCAGTTTCCCCATGAATCTATCGAAAATTCGGACAGAGAGTATAGCCTTAGAAATCCAATAATTTAGAGGTAAATTTTTATTCATCCAGACCAGATTTGCATATGGCGTTGCTTCCTCTAATGACAGTATTAACTTTCAGTCCAAATATCAAGATGTGAAAGTACTTATAAAGCAAGAATGCAAGATCAGTGACTTTATTCTTGACAACCTAGTGGCTGAACCTAACGGCTGCAAGAAGGTCCGTGTCGGTCTAACTGATGACGATGAGGGGTACCGACTCATGAAGTGCCTTGATAGATACCGCTGTTCGGGAAACTTTGTACTATCCGTGTTACCTGTTGGGAAGCCTACTGTGAGTATAAGACTATGAGTATACAACTTGAATACATAACTATAACATTGTTAAGGTAAAGGTGCCACTTCGCAGCTGATTTGAGTGAATATACGCTACGTTGTACCTCTCTTAAAACTCAGAAAATAATGGTAGTTTTTAATAAAAAAAATTAAGAGAGGTAGACCATAGCTAGCGAGTATGTGGAAGTTAATGGGGGAGGACTATGTTCAGCAGTGGACATAACCTTGGCTGGTATGATGAGAGTAAAGCGTTTATTTGCTCAAAGAGCATTTTGACTGGGGAAGTACTTCTGCATTACAGAATACCACAGCCAAATAACTTTATGTTATGTTCCTGTGTGTGAGTTAGGTCGCCAGAGCTCATTGTGGAGGGGGGAAGGGTCGGTAATGCTACCATATTATTATGCTTGTTAACGGACTTTGTCATATAATTAAATAGCGGTATGTGTAAGGCCAATAAACTTTATCATTCAGCTGCAATGCAATTGTACCTTTGATCTTGACCTACTTTTGAGATTGCTAACTCCCTTATTCAACATTCTAGCCTCAGAATGCACCAATGCAGAATACCTATGATTCAAGAGGTGGATTCCAGTCGCAACCTAGAAATGATTACCCACCATCTGGCAATTATGGTAATCAAGGTCCAACGGGGCCTGATAGACCCCAGCAGTGGGTTGGGAATAACCAGAACAGCCAGTGGAACAGTCCATCAATGAGTGCT
Organism: Polyploca ridens; assembly: GCA_951394255.1. Classification (NCBI taxonomy): domain Eukaryota; kingdom Metazoa; phylum Arthropoda; class Insecta; order Lepidoptera; family Drepanidae; genus Polyploca; species Polyploca ridens. The sequence continues at coordinate 6,678,394 of OX596269.1, read as the reverse complement.
CAAGTGCCGCAGAATAGTTTTGGTTACCAACAGAATCAAACACCTGTTCATCAAAATCAACCATTTCACCAGCAGGTTGGTAGCTGTTACATTAGCATATAGAATTTACATGGTTTAAGAATATTGATGAAAGGTACAATAGTAATATCATAATATTTCAGCAGGCATCTCACCCAGTGCGACCGGAAATGAGGACAGGACCACAAGGCAGAGGGCCTCCGGAGCAAAACTTTGGGTTCCAACCCAAGTCTAATGCACCTGATTTGAGGGTAAGGTCACACACCCCCACATATTTCAGTATTGCGATTTTTAGGAAGCCATCAATGAAATGTCATACAAAAGAAGTGTTTTCAGTTAAGATTTTCATAGATCTCAACTTGAATAAAGGAGTTGGAAGATTTTAGTATGGAGCCTGGTATTCCTATCATTTCGCCATATTGATTTTATTTTAAAATGGTGTACCTGGATGACTTATATAAAAATCGATTACTGACATCAATACAATTAAGAAATATTCTGTGACAAAACCTCGTAAAGTGACACATTTCGAAGTTATAAGCAGTTAAGGTTATACTTTTAAAAACAATTTTTGTGTAATATTTTGAATTCTCAGCAAAATCAACCTTCCGAACCGTGCATTAGTGCATTAGAGTAATAGAGTTTGACTATTCATAAGTGCCTGTGAAGGTCTATTTGAATGAATAAATTATTTCATTTCAATGCATAATTAATTACTACACATGTACAGCTATCGAGTTTTATAAAAGTTAAGAGAGGATGCCGTTTAAAAAAAAAACAAATGGCGTATGAGTGGAATGCCAAAATCACCCAACTCCTTTATGGTCTAGTCAGAGAATTGCATTAACAAATAATCTAAAATAAATATTTACCATCATAGGTAGGACGTCAGGAAGGCAGAACACACGTGCTAAGGAGTGTCGAACTATTAGATACACCATCAAACCCATCAGTACAGGTGCAAGGACGGTACCCACCCAATAATCAGCAGTATCAGCCTCAAGATAAACCGGTAAGTTTTACACTACATGAATGTATAGAACCTTGAAACCAAAAGAATCTGGCAGGGCACACATTTCCATGGATTAATTAAAACTAGATCTTATTCATGATTATTTCAGATGACAATAATGAAGGATAATTTCCAAGGGCCATCATCGTATATTGCTGCTAATAATCAGCAGCAAGGTCACTTTCAAGGTCATGGACCTGGTCATGGTCACGGATCCGGTCAAGGCCATGGATCCGGTCAAGTCCATGGATCCAGTCAAGGTCACTCACAAATACAACCATGGGCTCAATCGGTTGGTAACCTTATTTTTTATTAATACAACAGTAGAAGCAAGGGGATCAGTATATCGTCTCGGCAATTTCCTTGAGATAAATACCTATTACGCCCGCTCGGTAGGCAAACGCGCAATATGGCTACATGCCTTTATTGATTGTATCTCTTGTGTTACTTATTTGATGATTAGGGAAACTAGGTTTACATAGAGTCGATATTGTCCTAAATTACAAAATAAATAAATGTTTGGGAGCTTCCCGCGCCGTCCCTACGTAGCGGCGGCGTAACTGTTTTGTACCGAAGTATACCGAGAATTCACGGAGCATAGTGAGGTTCTGGCCGTTTGTCCTCTTACTTATACTATGCTGTACTGTGTGCTAATATAGCTTAGATTTTTTGACTGAATTCTGTCCCTTAAAATGTCAATTTATTTCCAGCAAGGACAACAAATGAAACCACCATTCTCCAAACCAACAATGCAATACGAGAAGTATCCTGAAGAAAGAAAGTACCCACCGAATGACAATCGTCCGGATATGAAATCCAATGAACCAGGAAGAATCCCTCAAGATAACTACAAGAAATATGACAAGAGTGGTCCTACATTCTCCTCTCAAAGAATGGAAATTCTTAGGAGACATTCTCCACCTAGCAGGTCTATTTTGCCATCAGATGCCCGCGTCTCACCATCTGGCAGAGGTATTTCTGCTCCTGGCAGACGGGTTTCGCCTCCTGGCAGAGTTGTTTCTGCATCTGGCAGACGTATTTCGCCATCTGGGAGGGGTATTTCTCCGACTGGCAGGAGTATTTCTGCATCAGGCAGAGGCATTTCGCCACCAGGCAGACGCGTTTCGCCATCTGGCAGACATATTCCTCCATCAGTTAGACATATTTCGCCATCTGGCAGACATAATGCTCCACCAGTTAGACATGTTTCGCCATCTGGCAGACATATTCCTCCATCAGTTAGACATGGCTCGCCATCTGGCAGACGCATATCGCCATCTGGCAGACGCATATCGCCATCTGGCAGACGTCCATCACCATCTGGAAGAGGTATTTCACCAACTGGGAGGCGTATTTCTCCAACTGGGAGGCGTATTTCTCCAAGTAAGTTTAATTTTGAACTGTTATTGTATCTATATCTACTACAAAGAACCCGACCACCGTGCTATGGTTTCCTCACGATGTTTTCCTTCACCGAAAGCTCGAGCTCATTGTAGGATTCGAACCCGGGACCTTCGTCTCGATATCCAACGTCACTACCACTGAGCATTCATCGCTTTAAAACTAAAATAAACTAGTTAATTCAAATATTTTATTCAGACACAGGGTCCATTTATTGTTACTACACTTATCCTATGTTAGTACAAATTACATATTAAAAAACAACTAACATTTAAAAATAACATGAAACTGGACCAAATGCCACTTGCCTCTTTTTTTCTGTTACCTTCCCTGGCTTTTTCTTAAAGTTTAATCGCAATTTGAGAATGGTTACAGTGTGTTTTTTAAAATTGGTTCAGTATATTTATGGTAATGTTAAAAAAGACAGTTGAGAAGCTGTCTTCGGAACTTTTATTTTTCTTCTGCTAGTTACGGATATAAGAAAATAAATTGTTTTAATAGGCGACAGACGCATGGCGGGACACATTTCGGCCGATCGTCGGCTCGTCTCGCCCCCCAGGAGGGATCCACAACGACCTAATATGCCGATAAGGTAAGTACCTACCACATTATGCCACTTAGCTACATTAATCCTTTTTATAATGTACTAGGAGATTCTATGTTCCCTGGTGAAACCGCAAGGGACCTTGCTTTGATGTCGGTTATTAAAAGCACGCACAGTTCAAATCACATGGTCTAGACACTTAAAATTTTGCACACTGGTACCTTAAATTCAATAAGAGTATTTTCAAAATTCAACCCTTAGGAGGTAAAATAGCGGATAAAACTGTCGAGCAGAAAGCTAGTGAGTTATAAACGTAACCTAAAATGTCCCATAGATATTCACCATCGCGTCATCAAGACAAGCCGTCTGACAAATACGGCAATGACGGCCAAAAACTGAAGCAAGTGAGACCTGCCTACGAGCCGACCGCTCAAGTAAGTCACTTTTATTTACACGCGCCACACGCGTTTTGTGGCCGGCCACATGATGCTTCTAACAGTGGCCACGCGTGTGGCAGCCACATATAGCTGTAGCGAGTGAAGTTTTGTAATAAATATTTTTTATATTGTTTTGTGTCAACAATTTGGATATAGGTGCAGTTATATTTAGGTCAGATGCAATGTATAGCGACTTCAGGATGACCGAGCAGAAAAACCTGCGACGTTCCAGGCGATTTGAAAATGTACGCAGTTGGAAATCCACATTTCCAGAAAAAGAATAAATGGTGAAGAATGATTTGCTTTATTAATATTTTGTTTGCGAGTGTTAAGAGGGAACAGAGAGGAGCCACGAAACTGTGCATTTTCATAAAAGCCCAATGAGAAACATCATCTCTTACAGCGGCCACGGTGAGGTTATGTTCAAATGTTAGCTTGTACAAAAAGTTAATATGCCAATTAGCGAGGATTGAGGCAATAAGTATGCAAACATTCTGGCAATAATATTTAATGTTTGCGGCCATTATTTTGGATATCAATCCCGAAAGAGTAACATCGACTCAGCACATGGTACACCAGATTTCAACGAATATAATCTAAACGTGATTTGATAAACATCGCCGACTTTCGGGAAAAAAATACTGAACTTAAGGAAATGAACGTTTTCCACTGTACGAAGTTATCCAGTTAATATTTAAATGTTATCTATGGATATGGAATGGCATTGATGGAAAAGAACTGGGACGATATAATGAATGCTGTTTAACACTAAACAGTACAATTATTGATCCATCAATCAAATCAAAAAGATACTAAGTTCAGGCTCTTGGTAAGGCACTTATGAACGTTAAGTACATACAATTGAACCTACCAGCGGTTCGGAATACACTTAATCTGAGAAAACTCCGGCAAGAACTCCTTACAGTTATTAAACATACTTACTTATACAATTGTCAATTAGCCAGGGGGGATGCAAGTGCAGAGAGAAGCTACTATAACCATATATTCTTGTCTTCCACGCCTACGATAACTAACAACAACATACAACTATTATAACAACGAATACCTGAATATCGGAGTAGATTTAGTTAAACCAAGGTGTGCGTGGTTTATAGGAGTGACACGCTCTGGGACGGGAGAAGACGATCAACCGCCAACAACCATCAGCTGGCCACAATTGATGGCCTGATCAGACTATAGGCAATATTGGAAAGTAGGAGAGACGGTTCATACTCGAATAACTATGGAATGGTCTAAAAAGATACAATTTATCAGAAATGGCACAACAAAAGTATGTGAAGCGAAAAATACAGCAAAAATAATGCTACATACAAATTGCAGGAATAAAAAATAGTCATAAAAAATATTAGGTAATTTTGAACTTAACAGGATAGTCACGCGCCATTTTCTTCTGCCAGACAATAATTTCGGAGAACTAAACGATGGTGATTGCAGAACCACTTATCATAAATTTGATTTAAAATAATGTGTTATCGTGTAAGAAAATACTACATTCATGAGTTTCACAGGCAGAACAGGTTATTATTATGATTACTTCAAAATGATGCAGTGTGTGGGTGGATCTATTTTCATAGTTATTT
>OX596269.1:6612279-6673181 GCA_951394255.1 Polyploca ridens | reverse complement strand
CGCCGCCCCGACGACAGCCCCGACCGACCTCGACCTCGTCCCGACGACCATCACGCGCCACCGTCCAAGCGGAAGAGATTCCTGATGCCACCGCTCGTCAAGGTGACCAGAGACAAGGCGGTCGAGGAGCTTTCCAAAAAAATCATGGATAAACACCTAGATAGCAATCTGATCCCCGAGCAGAAGTTGCGGATCAGAGAGGAGCTGAGACTCGCATTGTCGCGGATCTTATTCGAAATGTTCGGGGAGTCTGACGTGTCTTATATAGAGATCGTGATTAAATATCAAGCTAAATACGACGACAGAGAGGAACATAACATATTGAGAGACGTCATGTCCAGCATGCCGAGTCAGTATAGAAATAGTTTGAAGAGACCGGCCCCAGGTAAGACTTTGTTTTTAAGCTGCCCATGTGTTGTCTTCGTTTAGTAAAATGAACAAAGTTATGTCGTATTCTCACCATTATTTTCAAACATAAACAAAGCTCATTTCTGATTATCACATATTTATGTTGGATATAAAATTATGTTTAATATTTACAGAATCGTCTGCGATTCCACCGAAGTCCTCGAGGTGGTCTCCGCCTGCCGGCTGGAAAAAAGATGGTAAGATTATAATTTAATAACTCGTACGATAATTTTTCAGCTTACATTATCATATCGCATAATATATTAAGTGCCACCACACAAATCGTTCCTTTATTTTCAGAGTCATCTCATCAGACGTTGAGCCATTCAGTCAGTAAGTACACATTTTTTGTTGCTGCATCCTATTTTCTTACTTGAAAACTTTGTTTAGATACTATATTCCTATGAATAATTCCAGATTGGCATGTAAATATAGATCCACCTCAGTTGGTCACGTTGGTGCCCATGCAAGTGCCTCAGATTGCACCTCAGGTGGCGCCCATGCCCCAAGTACCCCCCATGATGGTTCCCGCTCCAGCTTATATGTCCGCCTACGAGGAAATGCCCCAAAACATGGTTTACGCCCATGAACCGACAAACATGGTTTACGCCCCTGAACCGACAAACATGGTTCAACATTTCAGCACCGAGTTACCTGTCGAGGAAGGTTACAACTTATACCTCTGTCAGGATGATTTCGAACCTTTCTCCTCGACTCAAGCGGAATATTTGAAGAATTTCTTAGTGTCGCAAATTATAAAGGTGACTGAGACTTCGCACGGTTGGGCCCCAGACTTCACGCTCAAGGGCCTCCAGAGCATGTATCGCTACGAACTGTCCACGAGAGACGAGAGCTCCCGAGATTGGCTGCTCAATTTAGATTTCAGCGCATTCGAATATTTTAACGTTTTAGTATATAACAAAGAGGAGCTTTGGTACGAACGCGCGGCTATTTGGTTACCCGGTCATTCCAGGAGTCGCAATATCGAGCCGATGGAAAAACTCAAGCTGCAGAACCAGAAACTGTCCGGCGTCAACGTAGGTAAGTGGAAGTTCGTCAAAAAGGTGATAAATCAGAAGGGCACCAGGCTCTATGTGGACATGCCCCCGTCGTCGGCCCGGGCCCTAGAGAAGCACAAGATGATGCTCAGCTACGAGCTGCAGAAGGTTAGTGTCTACCTGAAAGCTATCGCCGTCGACAAAGACTCGTTCGACAACGGCCTCAAGGAACCCTCGCTCACTAATCATGCGGACATAATCGCAGCCGAGCAAAACTCTCCCATACCATCTATTAGCAACGAGCCGTCGCTGATTAAGATCGCGTTGAAAGGTAGCAGATCTATGAACATCGCGCAGGCGCGCAAAATTAAAGAGATGATAGTGTATCACTTGTTCAAATACCACCAACAAAACGGGGACAGTAAGACCGACTTCGTTAAGTATGGTTTTCTCGCTCCATCTTACTTCGGCGTTGTGCCGGAAAATACAGAATCTAAACGATGGATAATGTCCCAATATTTAGGTAAACTGAATAAACAACCCATTGTAGTTTTGGGTGGAGACGAGGAAAACATTAAGTATATTAAAATGGATACTGTCATTCCGTTTGCACACTCTTCGAATGGAGCTGCAGTTGTTGAAAGAATAAAGCAAAGTAATCAAGGTGTCAAAGGCATCAATTTTAATTTGTGGAAGCCCATCAAAAAAAATCACGACAGGAACAGAGTTAGGATCGAAATAGACATTGATTTAGAATCTGTTGAGACGCTATCTAAGATGGGCTTCCATTTGGATTATGTAGGCAATGGGAATTCCTCCCATAACATTTATTTCAAATCAAAATATTCTGAATCCGAAATAAAAGAGAAGATCCATAAATATAAAGCTGAAATGACGGATAGTTACGATGTTGCCAATATGGATATAGAATCTGACGCTGACAGTGATTTGATTTGCTTGGATTAGAACAAAAGCTTGATTTTTCTGAATGAATTTTAGAGCATAATCACTCATATTGTTGGAAAATACAAATAAACAGTCTTACATAGAAAATAATGTAAGTTTAACTTTCAGGTGTGAAAGAGGTATATCAGTTATTTTAAGTAATTACGATTGTATGTTGATTTTATTTTTGTTTGAATGTACGTTTAATGTGACACGATGCAGAATAAATTAAATAATTTGCATTAATTCGGTATTTTCTGTCGTAATATTATTCCAAAACCGTATTGTTTTAACCAGTCCTATTGCATTATGCTCTCATAAGGCGCCGATCCCACAGAGAGAGTTCTAGAGTTCCGCGTTCCGAGTTTCGAGTTCACTACTATACACAAAGAGAGTGAGTTTTAGAGTTCTAAAGGTAAATTGACAAATTTGTCCCATTGGCGGCCAGCAATAATTTATATGTTTTCTATTAGGCAATATAGTATTTAGAAAAAAAGTTAGAGTATTGAAGATTTGAGAAATGATTGGAGATATTATGAAATTGCAAGGTAGTTTCATTAAATGTAATTCGTATCCCGTACCAAAAGGTGTAATTATATACATACAGCAAGCAAAAGTTTGTTTACATTCTTTATCTCGTCTGGCCTTACTTTAGTTTCATTAGTAGCCGCGTGGGCAGCATGGGCCAGAATGCCCATTGTCCTTTCTGCCTTGTGTCACCCCAGTAAATAAGACAGTGATAGCTCAGACGTGTCACCTCAACTGGCAGCTTTAGAGAATGGAACTCCGACAGAACGCCGAGTCGTCTGTGTGCAATGATCAAAGGCGCCGCATAGATTTCATTGGACGCGGAACTCAGTACTATGAACTCGGAACTCTCTCTGTGGGGTCGGCGCCTAAATGCTTTTACGGAACGTTACTCGCAGAAGATATGTACGTGTATTTGGCAAATTGTCGGAAGGCTGACAGGCAATCAGGTGGTCCACATGAAGGATTATTAACATCATTTTATCAGTAATCTGGTTTTCAAAGTACAAGCACTGCTTAGTTTGAGAACTTGATGATTGTGTGTGTTGCACCCTGCTGAATGTACCTACCGTTATGTATTTATTAATGACAAATAGAAAAATCTGTAACAAAGCATACAATACCTCTAGAAGTGCTTTCTAGTTCTTCAAGATTCTGAATTCATCGTTATCTACATTTTGATACTAAATCTAGCAAATAATGGTTTAATTAAACGCTCTCGTACCGACGGACAAAGGTAAATATGATATCTTATATTCGTGTATCTGCTTATGATTTTAATGAAATATGTGAATTATTGTTATTCGGTGCTTAAAATGCTATAAACAATTTCTTTGGAGAGTTTCAGTAGAATCACAATAGCGGACGGATGGAATAGACATCAGAAGAACTGCCTCATCTAGAAGTATATGATGTATGCCATATAAATGATACCAGAGAATGCGGAATGGACGTCTCGGTGCTGGTAAGTAACACTCGTCACCATAATTGTTTCCAGATTGCTAACAGGATGTTATTTCAAATCGAGAAATTCGGAGTAAGGAAATCACAGCTGTCTACGGCTGGTAACGAAGTATTGAATGCGGTAACAATCTTCAATATATTCTAGGTTGTCTACCCTCAAACGATTGCTGCAAAGTGAGCTGGCCACCTTCAACTTTTGTTTTACAAGCCAATCCCAATTCCTACAGCTGGTCAAGCGAATTGGAGCCAATGTTGCTGTAAAAGTAAAATTGTTTAAGCGACTCTTGCGTCTATGCCGTTTGCCTACATCATTGGAATAAAAATCTAGCAAAATTTACTCGTAGTGGAAAAAGTGGAATTGGCATGCTTTAAATATCTGTTATATGGAGCTTCATGCATATTTACAGGTTTTTTTTATTTGTGTTTAGGAGGAGAGGACTAAGCCATTGAGAGGGGCAATTCCGAAGTTCCAGAAACGTCGTCTACAATAAGATTTCTCAAATTGTCAAAATATCTATATCTAATAGATCTTTGAATTTCCAGGATAGAAACGTTTCGTCGATTCTCAAAACTCTTCAAAGTGTTAACCTATTGTCCTTCTTTCTATTGCAACAGTTTTTTTTTGTCAACACGTCATCACATCTACTATCTAGCGAGAAAAAACAACTCCTTAGTTCTGCCAAAATATAAAAAACAAATCGTGGTTTAAATACAGATACCGTACCAGCGCAACGATGCAAATTGTATGCTCTATTCAACGTCGTAGGGATTTTTCGACGATTTAAGAGATTTCGCAGATGCCTTACTTGAAGGTTCTACAATTGTTGGGTGATTTGGTGACATTTATTCTTAATTTGTGGTTGGTATCAGTGGGTATTTTATTACCCCAATGTATTTCCTTCAGTTAGTGATTCTTAAACCTTTGATCAGAAGACTAGAAATCGTCCTCCAGAATATCATCAGTTCGCAGCTAGCTGTATAGTTTTAGAGAATCATATGTTTATGTTCAATTATTTTTTACAACAATTTATAAATAATTTCGTGTTTATCAGGAGCGAGACCAACTGTATACGCTGCGAAGCCAAAACTGCCCAAGGAGTATGATGACATAAAAAAACATGTTACGAGCCTCAGACCGAAACCACAGAGACTTAACCAGAGGGTTATACCAGAAGCGAACCCCGAAGACAGGGTGCGTTCAACCAGAGAATCAAACAGATTGAGACCAAGAATGACATATGAAGCCAAGATGAAACCAAGAATCAGACGTGAACAGAGATCAGAAACTGATAAAAAAGTAGTACTACATACTAGATCTGAAAAGGTCGTGAGATCAGAAACTAATGTTGATCACAAAATAAAAGCCGAAGCCGGATTTGAATACAAAACAAAACCAGAAGCCAAATCTGATCCCAAAATGAAACCAGAAGCTAAACCTGAACTCAAAATTAAACAAGAACCAAAACCTGAAATCAAAGAGAAATCGGATATCATCAAAACCGAACAAAAAGTGAGGCTCGAAAGTAAAATGAAACCAGAAATGGTAAAATCTAATCAAAGAGTGAATGAAATCAAACCTGAGCCGAAAGCGAAGTCAGAAATCATATCTGAACAGAAAGTGATACCAGAAATATCAAAATTAGATAACAAACTGAAGGTTGAGAAACAGAGAACAGTTGAAGCTCTTGAATCTATTGATGACGGTATGTTTTATTCAACTATTAGCTTCCTTAATGTTCTTTTTGGGATAATAATAATAATGATGGTCCCGCTTTTTAACTATTGACAGATGCCACTCCTATAGAAGACATAATAGAAGAACAGCTGCCGGTCCCTAACCCTTCTGAGGGGCACTACGAGCTGAATCCACTCATGACGAGGATGGTGGAAGCTGAATTGCAAAATATTATGATCAAGGTACCTATATCATCTACCATTTTTATCTAACTACTGAGGATTAGCCAAAATATCTCCCAATTTGTAGTGGTAGGGTACTTTGTATCACCCTCTAATAAGAATCTATAGCCAAAAACCCGTATTTCAGTACAGACCAGGGGCCCAATTCTCACCCAATCGAAACTGATCGCTCGATCGAAAAAAGCACGAATTCTAACTTTTACGAACGTTACGTTATTCTGGCAATTTCAAGGCCGGCATATTTAGAAGGGAAACCAGTCAGCTAGAGCGTTGATTGGTCGGGACCGTTCGAATTGACTCCGCCCCTCGAAATTTTACAGTCGAATAGGACTTGAACCGTAAGTTCGATTCGTAGACTAGTTCGAGGGAAGTGAGAATTGGGCCCCAGATTATAAAAGTTCTCTAATAGGCAGCTATCTCCTAGTGCTATTGGCTTCTTTTCATCCTGAGAACGCGGGTGAAACCGCGGGGGACAGCTAGCTAGATAAATAAAACATGTTTTTAAATTTTGCAGGTTTGGCAAGAACTACCCGATAATTCACAGGACGACGGTGAGAAACTAGTCGCAGACAAACTGAGAAACGTAGCGGGAGACGACATTAGAAATGTGAGATTTAATTACGTATTAAATTATCAGTTCAGGCTTACGGGTTTGTAATTTTGTGTCTAAACTGGGTGTAATGAGGCCGATCTTTGCTTGTTAAATTGCATCCTTCATGTTCTATTGCTAATTCTAAACAGTTTATTCCTGAATCATCTTTTCCGGTTTGCTTTTTTTTAATAGAAGGTGTACTGTAGTCAGTACAGACGCTCCTTACCCCTACGAGTAGAAAGGTTTGTTTTGCTAAAAATAATTTTATATTTATACCTTTTTCACAACAGGTACTGGGGTTAAACGTGACCAAGAGAATACTAAATGTTTACAATCCTCTATTCGTGAAGGTAAGATGATGTTTTATTTCTTTTCATTTGTGGTTATATTGTGATGAAATGAAGATTAATTACCTACTTAAATTTTTTTCCCCCAGATTCAGTTTTCTGGTAAGCCGGACCGAGTAAACTTAGCAAAGTTTTTGAGGAAATATAATTTCATCGCGTTCAAACGCATCGGCAAGGCGGATTTGTTCGCGGCGCAAATGAGGACTATCAAGGATTTCGATAGGATCTGTATCGCTAAAGATATTATGTGTGGTGAGTGACTTTTCATCAATGCAGCGTTCTAGAAGTATATCACAGAATAAAGAGAATTAATTATTTATAAAAAAATGATGTTAACAAAATATTGGATTATTTCAGGTGATGTCAAACTGACAGTCAATCCATGCTACAGATTCTCGAAATGTCCAGCCAATCTTAAATCGACTTTTGATGATAAGAGCGAAGACGATGAAAAAGAAGAAACTGCGAAATCGGAAGATGTACATAAACCTAAAGAAATTGATAATACAGCTTCAAAATTAGAATCAAATCCAGCTAAATCACAAAATACTGCAACTGACTCAAATGTCGTTAAAACTAAGCCATCTGATACAGATGCTACAAAAAAATCCAACACTAAAAAATCTGAAGAAAACATAACTAAAACACCCACAGAATCCGACACAAATGTGTCTAAACCTAGCCCGGACAAATCTGTGACAAACATAGTTAAAACTGAATCAGATAAAATTTCGCCTAAGGCAGATGTGACCAAAAAGGCACCTATAACTAAGTCCACTACCACTAACTCTGAGAAGAATATCACAAAAGTTAAATCCACAATTGATACTCAAAGTAAATCTAATAAAGTTGAAAATAAAGAAACTAAGAAGCACAGTAAGAAAGCTGAAGAAAGTGATAATGACGAATTAGATGACCAAGACATATATGCTTTAATTTCTGGAGGAATCGTTTTAGACGAATGTAGTGGATCTGACGAAGAATAGGCTAAGCTATATATAGGAACAATGTTATTATGATGCGCAACAATGTTATTACAATTTTGTCAAATTAAAGTAGTTAAGTAAATGATATGTCACAATAAAACATTTTTGTATTATTTTAAATAATTTATTGCAGTTTCATGACTGAGATTCCACTGAGTATTTAGATGAGTGATAATATCTTGTTTATTTTGGTGGCTCGGTTGCTTCGTGAATATCTTCTTCTACCTGAAAATGTACCAAAATTAATGTTAAACAGACTATTTTGGACTATTTTGGTATATCAATGAGCATAGAATGGTTAGATATATCTCAACTCTCTTATTTTATAAATGTGACAGGTGAACAATTTGGCACACAGAATATGATGTTCTGGAGATTCACATAGGACATTTTTTCAGGAAAAGAAGATTCCTCGGGAATGCTGGTGGAGCTTAGGTACAAAATAAAACTAACTCAAACATATTCCCGTGTACAAGAGGATCAAAATAATTTTAGTTGGTTGCAGCGCGTAATAGAGACGAAGCTCTTCTTTTCTTAGGAGCTGCAGCTTCTATTCTCTTCCTTTCTGCCTGTAACTCATCTGCAGTATTGTATACATCTTTTGGGGCAACCTGTTGGAAGGTGAGGTGTGGATTTAGGAACGAAGGATTTGGGACTATTGAATAGGACAGATAGGTTTATTTTATTAATTTCATTTTTAGGGTTCTGAACCATAATGGTAAAAAGGAACCCATAAGGTGCCAGTCTGTCCGCCTGACAGCGCTATATTTCAGCAACCACTGATGCTTTATAAAGTTGAACGCACGCTAATCCGATCCGAACGCATCGAACGAAACGAATTTTAGGATTCTGTATATGAAAGCCCGCACGCTCGCCCGCGTCGAATCGTCCGAATCTGAAGAAGATTTCCTATACAAATTCTTAATTCGTTTCGTTCGGCTCGAATAAGTGTACGTTCACCATAAATATTGCTGGTCCTCACATATTGCAAATGTTTTTTTTTTTTCTTTGGCCGGAATGGGCGACCGAAACAAAGTAGGGCTACAAGTTTAAATTACAATCGAACACACTTGTTAGTGTACTCTCGATTTCAGACACCAGCCGTTCGGGGCTTTCCTCCACCTCGGACGGAACGAGGGATATTTGCACGGCCCCTGTAATAAGCGTCCCCTGTACTGTCGTGGGCATAGCAATGAATGCCGTCAATAGACAGCATATCCTTGATATGCAAAAGGAACAGTGTTGGGGACAGCACATAGCCTTGCGGGACCCTTGTCCATGCTATCGGAGCAGCTACCGTAGACGACGGCTCTTATGCATCTATTGGACAGAAAGCTGGCGACCCATTTGCATAATCCCTCGGGAAGCCCGTATGCTGGTACCTAATTTCGCTAAAAGACCCTTGTGCCAGAGTCGATCGAACGCCTTCGCCACATCTAGGCTCACGGCCATTGCCTCACCTTGACTCTCGATGGCGAGTGACCAACGGTGCGTGAGATACACAAGGAGGTCACCAGGTGAACGACTGTGGCGGTAGCCATATTGCCGATCGCTCATCAAGTCGTGACCCTCCAGGTATATCAAAAGTTGCGTATTGATCACTCGCTCCATAACCATGTATTGCGATGCTGTTTAGTTGGTAAGTATTTAAAAATATTGTTTTTCGTGCTCCTAGTTTTACTCTATTTTAATAAATAGTTAAATCAACCTAGGAACTATTATTTGAATACAATCGAATGCATATAAACACGTAATAAGTTCATTTTTAATGATTGTCGTTATTCTCATATGGCGATCTTTACCTCCAAATATCTCGGGAACGTGACACTTTAGGAAACCATATTGATTAACATTTTTTGTTTGTATAAGTGTCCTCTATCCAAATATACCACTTACATCGTGCGCCGCCACATTGAAAAAAAAATTAAATGGCGGCGGCTAGCTATGCCTGCTCCCATACAAAAATGTTCGTACTAATTATTGTGGTCGGACACTACTTTTCGGTAATTCCCGCGATCGACGCTGTAAGCTCTCGCGATCGATGGTATGAGCACCTCTGAAACGTTAGACATAAAATTGACGAGAAAAATCCGAATAAAAAAACTTGGCTAAGTTACTATAAAGTAAGTATCGTAATAGTAGTTTAAACTATCTCAAAAACAAGACAATATCTATGATTCTTAAAATAATTATATAATATTATAATGACCAAGGAGTGAGTCTGTATTAACAAATATTTTAACCGAATATATAAAATAAAACTAAAACCTTTGAGTATCCAATATATAGGGAGTCGCCAAACACAGGCGACCCCCTCTGCCAAAGTACATTGGCCATATGGCCATATGCGTTTATAAAAACTAGTTCGAACGACATCCGCTACCATTTGGTATCGTTCCGTGTCGTAAGATTGAGCTCCAAAAAAAATGGTAAATTGTGCTGTTTACTTATGCAAAAGGCGATCTGACACGTCAAATCTGAGGGAACATGGCGTTTCCTATCATTTGTGAGTATTATACCGAAACAATATGTTTGTATTTTAGTGTTATCTCGAAATAAAATAACATAAATTACGACAAGTAAACGACAGAAAATACGGTGGTACGAAGGTAGCTGACACGTAGTACAAGGAGCGATTTGCGTAGTGCGGGGACATAGCGCGGACCATTTGAGTGAATGATTGAGATCATAGAGTAATGAGTAGTACCCAAGGATTTTATATACTACATAACGTAGTACCTACTTCATGTGTACATAGATACCCCTACTACTTAAAAAAAATGTTTCTTCAAATTAATATTAAAATAAATTACTTGTTAAACAGATTTCCGAAGGAAGGGGTATTAAGAAAATAATGGGTCGCTGCCACAGGAGTGATGATTGCCTCAAAGTGTAATTTGTTCCGATCATTTTGACCATTCTGTGAAAATATCAACGGTGTACCTATAACGGTTCATGAGACACAGCCCACTGACAGATAAACGGACGGACGGACCGTACAATTTGGTAGAATAGGTATTGTTATATGAAACACGTGCTTTTCTGCTGATTTAACATTTTCATTTAGGTATTTTTAGTTTTTAGAAGTTAAAACTGGAATATTTGTTGGTAATTAATAATTTTGTTGTAAATTTTTAAAGATTTCGTTTAGTTAAAACTAGTATATTTTATATTTTTATATTGTGTTTTTTGTGTAAATAATAAAGAATTTTATATTGTATTGTATATTTTTAACCGACTTAAAAAAAAATAAGACGTTCTCAATTCGGTTGTTTTTTAAATATTTGTTACCTCATTACTCCGTCATTTATTAACCGATTTGGAAAATTCTTCTTTGCCACTTCCCGTTTGGTTCCATTATCATCAGATCAGGATTGATTACTTCTAAGTGTACTTTGAAATCGTTTAAGTTTTTTGTATAACAGTTTTCAATTATTGTTGTCGTAATACTTGTTTGCCATCAAAGTGGTATACAGGTCGATGTTTTGGTCAGCGACGAACGACTCAGGGTCGATAATACAAATGATAGTGCTAAAAGTACTGCTAAACTAACTAGTGCTAAAAAAAATATAAAAAAATAAATTTTTATTAATAAAAATAAAAAAATATTATTTGGAAAATCATGTAATAAGCTAAAGTGTAGAAGTAATACTCAACGGGAGTGCGAGGGAGTAAAGGGGTGGGGCGATGGCGGCTTGCGCCTAGCTCTAGTCTGTGCACGTGCCGAGTGACCATACTTTGCGGTAATTTTATTTCAAATTGAATAAGGTATTTCTCAACGCATTTACAGTATTTAATGGAATTAAGTTTATTTTTGGGAAATGTATTTTTTGTATCGCTTGTCGCCGACCAAAACAACAACTTACTACGCCTAGACATTACATACATTACTACCATATTCTTTTAAATTCATTTAATTCATCTCATTTATTTCATTAAAAAAAGTAATAGTTTATTCTAATAAATATTTTGAGATTTTTGTATTTTTCTTAATTTATTAGTGTAGTGTAGACTCCATCGAGTTTACCATTGAGTAATTATAGTTCACTGCAGTAGCTCATATCGAATTTACATGCACTAGAATTTGACCAAGGTATTGAGATGTCAGGCAGTCATACTTACATATTAGTCCATATTTTGAAAAATACTGAACGGATTTTAATGAAACTTGCACTGTTCCCTAAGTTGAAGTAAATGTAAGCCAATAAAAAAGAATGGTCACAATCCGATAAATAATTTCGAAGAAATGCGTGGTCTAAACCTCTGAACCGATCGCGATTTAATTTGGTAAGCAGATAGGTTATGGCGTGGAGAAGTACATATGCTACTTTTTACCCCGGGAACGAGAGTGAGAGTTACGGTTTCACCCGCGTTCCCGGGATAACGTAGCCTATATAACAATCGGGGATAATGTAGCTTCCTAGTATTGAAATATTTTTTCGAATCCGACTGCTAGTTTCAGAGATTCATTTAAACAAACAAAACATAATAATACTGCTTTCGTTATTATAAGCTAATAATGTAGGTAAATACAAATAACATTGAAAAATCTCCATTCCATTCATTTAGTATCATTCATTTTATCGGTCCTTAACAACACCCCATCACTAGTTTTTGAGCTAGTGTGCGACTAAACAAAGGCGTAACCATAGAGTAACACAGTGATTCTTTATTTGTGTGCTTGTTTTGTGTTTGTGTGTCAGCTTTTATTTGCGTGTGCGTTCATAGAGATGACTCAACTTTCTGCATGAGTGTGCGTGAGTAAGTAAATGTGTGCCGTGCGTGTTTACCTCGCCTCCCGCGAAAACTGGCAGAAAGAATTCAGTACTAGAAGTGGCGCTTGCCGCTTCCAAGTTATATATTCAAAGACTAAAACCGAAATATACTTTTATGAAATAAGGCGAAAACGCAACGTTACTGCAAGTTCCCATCCTATTTTAGTGTTAAATAGTATTTAGATATGGCAACACTCAGATCGGATGTGACGCATCGCTTGACATATATTAGGGATGGAATTGTCTAAACTAAATCAATATTGTTTCGATATATTGGTTGGGACAGAAACAAGTAGGTTTTCTGTTGATTGTATATGAATTTATATTAATTAGACCCCAGCTGTCACTTGCCTGATAAGTATTCAATAAATGGCTGCTAATTAGAAAGCAGAGAGGTGCTTTTTGTATCTGAATTTGAAATGCAGGATACTAAATGGTTACATTCATGTGTAAGTTTTTAAATACTTTTCAAAGGAGAACAGGCCAAAAGGGCCTCCCTCTGCGTGCCCGAATAGGGCGTGTGAACTTGATATCGCGAAGCCAATTCTCGCGTCCTTCGAAATAACCTTCGAATACAACTTACAGTTCGAGTCCTATTCGACTGTAAAATTTCGAAGGGCGGAGCCAATTCGAACGGTTCCAACCAATCAAAGCTCGAGTTGACTGGCTGGAAAAATGCCGGCCCCGAAATCGCCAGAATAAGAACTTGATAAACTTCTCGATAAAATTTCGAATTCGTACTTTTTTCGATCGAGCGATCAATTTCGAGTGAGTGAGAATTGGGTCCCAGGTCACCGAGCTCCTATATATTTTTGGATGCGGTGTCCACTGGCTGCCCCTGATGACCAGTCGCTACCTTCAGACTCCGCTCCCCAAGTGAGTAGGAGAATCACGATATTTTCTCCTGCTTCTCAGTCTACTAAGTATCACTGGATTAAGCGATACTCGTGGTCCTCCGTTCGGGTGAAACGGACTTTTTTGCCAAGGTACGCGTGCTTGGCGCTCTACCAAGCTTCCCCTTTAGTTCGTGGATGTGGCTTGGCCAGTCGGGGAGCTTTTCCACGATCAGGAACGTAGGGGCTGCATTGCTCGTCGTTGCCGTGCTATGAGGGCACAAATATACTGCACCGCATTTCGCAGCTTTAATACTAACTAGTTCCTCTCGTTTTACTAGTAGCATATCTAGCTAGGTATTTTCGATACTAGCAAATCTTCATACCCAAGTTTCGATTAAAATAACTAAGATTTTACAACCGTTACTACTGTTTCGAGACACGTAAAAATTTTTTTTTTGCTGTTACATATCGATATTTTTACCTTTTTTAATAATTTAAATTTTAAATAGTCACATAAGACGTGGTGACTACTTGTTCAGTGCTTACCTCGACTAAAATAAAATAATATTTTAGTTGCCATAAATATCGATATTTATTTATCGATCGGCATATTTCACATCCCTAGATTTGACTTGGCAAGCGGCTAGCAAACTAGCGGTACGAAACGAGCCGTCATTTTATAAAAACTGCTTTGTTTTACGCTTCAAAGTCTAACTATCTCTTTGAATTTGTCTAGATATAAAATAAAACAACAATGAGACGTAATATGTCTAGAGGCAATCGGCGCGGTGGTGGAGCTAGCTTCGGTGGTCCCTTGATGACCGATCACCTAAAGGTATAATTTGCAATTTTTTGTTATAAAATGGTGTAATGTGTGATAAAACTATATTGTTTCTACTTGTCATACATTTGAAAACCCCTAAGGCTACTCTGACTAAGCCCCACATCATAATTTGGATGTAAATCTTATTCCTTTAGCATTCTGGGTACCGTTTATGGCGTTTCTTTCGTCAATACGCATTTTTTTTGTTAAAACCATTGAAATAACACGATTTAGTGCAAAAGTAGTATAAATGCTATTTACATCTCACTTTTGAGATTAGTATCATTTACAATATTGTAATTTAAATAGTAATTAGCACATTTTTAGTTCCATAGAGTATGTTTTTCATTATATTCTGTCAATATCTGAAGTGCTTGTGTAGCATGATTAGCTGTTCGTAATTGATCTGCAAATTTAAGCTACCACCAGTGTGGCCAGTACCTGAATGGGTGACTACCTTGTGGTATTTCAAATCAATCGTTTCCATTCTTCGGAAGGCATGTAAAGCCGTTGGTCCTGGTTATCACTTAATTGTGATAGTCTTTAAGCTAGCAAGAGGTCTCCTAGGCGGCTTGAAAAATGCCAACAGTAGGTTGCCTACTAGCCTACCTCCACCGATCTGCAGTTGGCATGTGTGGTGGAGTATTGCCCATTCCCTTTCACCCTCATTTGTGAAAGGAGGCCTCTGCTCAGCAGTGGGACATTTATAGGCTGATAATGATGAAATATCTGACCAAAGATCAATGTTAGAGGTTTTACTATAAAGATGGGGTTTCAATATTTAAAAAATATCCATACATTTTTCAAATCTTCCAATAAAATTTGTCAGAAGATTTTACTTGAAGTATGATATACAGTAGAATCCAGATATAATGACGTTCAAGGGACCGGCGAAATTTGGTCGTACTAACAGGACTATGCACAAAACGAATTAGTAATTTATGCGGTTTTTTATTACATACATGCTTATTTATTAAAAATAATGGGGCTAAACTGGGCTTCTATTGTATGTTTTTTTTTTCTTTATTGTGTATGTTGTATAATGAGACACCAAATACTTTGACCAGCTTCTAAACGTTGTAATATAAAATGTTTTTCTTTAATTGAGCAACACTTTCACTTCACGGAAGTCATTTTAGAACTCGTAACGAATTCTTGACCTTGTGCATAGGTATCTTAGATAAAGACAACACAGCGTCTTTTAAAGGAGGATTTGTTGACAAAATAGGTTGTTATAAGCAGTTGGTCGCTTAAATCGGAATCGTAGGGTCGTACTAAAAGGATATGTTTTCATAGTACGTCTGTATGAAACCTACCTTTTGTTTTCAAGTTCGTCGCTAAAAACGGTTAGTCGTTATAAACGAAGTCGTAATAGGCGGATTCTAGCTTATAAGGTCCTAATAAATTAGTGAACTCAAGAGGAAGTTCACTATTTTATTAGGACCTTATAGATAAGCAATATGCATTGACAATGCTTCACTACTATAATGTAAATTTTAATTGTTACATTTAGTCCGTAGCTTACCATCTTCATATAATGCAAGCTAGACCTAAATCTAATCTAATAATATATATAAAATGCTTTTGTGGGTACGTAAATACGCAGTTTTCTCAATCACCACCAACCCCAATCAACTTCCCGTTGGGGTGGTAAATACCCCTTGGTCTCCAGGTGGTAGTAAGGGAGTTTGGTCGCGGTGGGTGGAAGGGGGTGGTTGTGAGTGGCGAAAATGTTAAAACATATATTGCTGTCCTTTTCTAACGCATGATGACTTCTGAAAAGATCTCAAAATTTCTGGAATGGAAAGTTCCAAAATGTGTAAAACGGTTATAATCGATCTGGAGTGTTCTAGAAACTTCAACAAATATCTGGAATGATCTAGAAAATTCTAGAGTGAATGCAAACTATTATAATCGATATAGCATGTTTTGAGAAAGTTCTACAAATTTCTGGCTTCATCTAGAAAGTTCCAAAATGTCCAAAACTGTTATTATCGAGTTAGAATGTTCGAGAACGTTCTAGAAATTTCCAGAATGATCTGGAAAGTTCCAAAATGAGTGCAATTTATTATGATCGATTGAGAATGGTCGAGAAAGTTCTAGAAATTTTCCGAATGATCTGGAATGTTCCAAAATGAGTGCAATTGATTATGATCGAATTAGAATGTTCGAGAAATTTCTTGAATGATCTAGAAAGTTCCTTAATGAGTGCAATTTATTATGATCTATTTAGAATGTTCGAGAAAGTTCTAGAAATTTTCCGAATGATCTGGAAAGTTCCAAAATAAGTGCAATTGATTATGATCGATTTAGAATGTTCGAGAAAGTTTTAGAAAATTTTAAAATTAGTGCGATTTATTAAAAGCGATTTAAAATGTTCGAGAATGTTCTAGAAATTTCTAGAATGATCCAGAAAATTCTAAAATGCTATTTATTATAAACGATTTAAAATGTTCGAGAAAATTCTAAATATTTCTAGAATGATCTAGAAAATTCTAATATGAGTGCAATTTATTATAAGCGATTTAAAATTTTCGAGAAAGTTCTAAACATTTTTGGATTGATCTGGAAAGTTCCAAAATGTGTACGAGTGTTATTATTAATCTAAAAGAACCAAATCGAATTCGGAAATAGAAATCTATAATATCTATGTAAAAAAATGTATCCTTATTATTTCTCATACCATTAAACATACGATGAATTTAACCCGAGCAACGCCGGGTTTCGCTGCTAGTAATATATATAAAATGCTTTTGTGGGTACGTAAATACGCAGTTTTCTCAATCACCACCAACCCCAATTAACTTCCCGTTGGGGTGGTAAATACCCCTTGGTCTCCAGGTGGTAGTAAGGGAGTTTGGTCGCGGTGGGTGGAAGGGGGTGGTTGTGGGTGGCGAAAATGTTAAAACATATATTGCTGTCCTTTTCTAACGCATGAGGACTTATGAAAAGATCTAAAAATTTCTGGAATGGTCTAGAAAGTTCCTAAATGTGTAAAACGGTTATAATCGATCTGGAATGTACCAGAAAGTTCAACAAATATCTGGAATGAGCTAGAAAATTCTAGAGTGAATGCAAACTATTATAATCGATATAGCATGTTTTGAGAAAGTTCTACAAATTACTGGCTTCATCTAGAAAGTTCCAAAATTTCCAAAACTAATAACAGTTTTATCGAATAGAGTTAGAATGTTCGAGAACGTTCTAGAAATTTCCCGAATGATCTGGAATGTTCCAAAATGAGTGCAATTTATTATGATCGATTTAGAATGATCGAGAATGTTCTAGAAATTTTCCGAAAGATCGGGAAAATTCCAAAATGAGTGCAATTGATTATGATCGATTTAGAATGTTCGAGAAAGTTCTAGAAATTTCTAGAATGATCTAGGAAGTTCCAAAATGAGAAGAAGAAAGATATTTATTATGATCGATGTAGAATGTTCGAGAAAGTTCTAAAATGAGTGCAATTTAAAATGTTAGAGAAAGTTCTAATTTTTTTTGGATTGATCTGGAAAGTTCCAAAATGTGTACGAGTGTTATTATTGATCTAACTAAAAGAACCAAATCGAAATCGAAAATAGAAATCTATAATATCTGTTAAAAATGTATCATTTTATACCACTAAATATGCGATGTATTTTAACCCGAGCAACGCCGGGATTCGCTGCTAGTCCATATTAAAATATTACTATATAGGTCATAGATAAATAAATTTTTGTATTGTGTTTTCGTTTATTTTCATAACCTAACTTATTGGAAACAAACTGCTTATATTTCCAAACAACTATCAGCTCAATTAACCATTTATTGAACAGGATCTGGACTTGGAGCTCCAGTTGCTTAAGCGCAAACGTCAGATGATAGAGCAGCAGCAACAACAGCGCATGATGGGTCGGCAACAGGTATGTTAAATTTTGAACTAATTAAATTCAATCAAACATATTCAATTTTGAGCCCTATGTGCTCACCGATTTGTGTAAGGGCCATCGAAGGCAAACACTAGTCCATTTAAAAAAGACAGTTGTTTTTCATGACGATGGGACTATCGTTATTTTACTTCTTCATTTGAGTCTTCAAAAGAATTAAGATAAAGGGAGAATGAAGTAATTCAGTTTCAATGAATATGTTCTTAACTTGAATATGTTTGCGTTTGACTACAATCTCATCATGGAAAGTGGTGATAATGCCTAAAGGTGGTGAGCATAATACTGGAAGAGTGTACTTACACCCAACACAATGCAGCTGGGTAGGATAGTAAGTAGGTGCTAGTTTCTGAAGGCAGATTTTCAACTTGTAGCAGCCAAACAGTTAAAATTCTATATACTACAAAGTTTTCCTTAACCAATTGCTGTAAAATCTGGGAATGACCTCTATAAAGTGGTTGTTCCTGGTATGAAATAACTATTCACCAAATTTCATTTAATGCCATATATTGGATTTGTTACAATTTTTATCTTTTAGGATGCTTGATTTAAAAAATATATATAACCATTGTCCATTTTAGGTACCCGCATGAATTTTTGTTTTACAAAATACATGAAATCAAGGTTTGCTTGTTATATCTTGTGTATTTTATCATTATATCTTTAGTAGATACCAAACATAGTATTTTAAAAAAAACATATAATTTCAATATATTTCTCTAGTACATTTTAATTTGTATTACTATGCTATAAAGTGTGAATGTTTGTTACTCAACACAGATTTAGATGAATCCTGGCTCATAGATAAATCAAAATCAGTAATTTATTCAGTTTAGGCCCTGGTAAGGCACGAACGTTAAGATGGTACATACAGTTTACACTTAAACTGAGGAGACTACGCAAGAAACTCAGCAAGACATTTTTTTGTGTGGGTAATTTAACAGATAGATCACAAAATCCCCTTGGGAACTCTGACAATCCCACGGAGTGGAAGCTAAATATAGTTTTTTATATAAGGATATGCAAATACTAACTGTTTTATCTTACCACCTGTCTATCTAAAATATAATTTATTACATAATCCAATGTAAATATATTCATAAATCATAATGATGATCACTATGTTTAATCCATAATTATGTGGACTAAAGTGATGGTAAAGGGATGTTCGAATCCTCATGCCACCATCCATGTCAGAATGCCTCGTCATTCAACCTAAACACTACATTGTATACTATAGTAATGGTTTTATCCAAGGCTATAAATATCTTCCCATAAGTCTCCACCTACTGGTCATATGGTACAGGGTACCTTTCCAATGGCTCCACTAAACACTTGGCTTATATTCCAGTGTCTTATGTGCTTTTCTTGTTCTTGATACTTGCTACGTTATCCTGGAGCTAAATGTTGCCTGAAAATATTCAAGCCTTTATTGTCCGAGAATTTTTTATGCAGCGATTTTCAATATTTTGTTGGTATCATAACATAGTTCGGTAGGTGGAGAACATAATACCATTGTTTTTATGATGACGAGTGCATCATTGAAATCACTCGTTGACTTATTAATTTTGTAATTCCATTTCAGAGAGGTTATATTTATGACCAGCCCCAGACATATAAAGAGCAGCCGTATGATTACGAGGAACAGCAAGAACGGACTAGCAATTACTCTCATATGTATGATGAATCACCGAACTCTTCTTATTCGAACAAATTCGGCAACCAGCTCGGCAGAAAACGCCAAGTTGAATCGCCGTGGGATAATGGCGCGCCTCCCAAACGCTTCTCAGGCCCGAAAGGGAAATATCCGAAGAAGCCGTTTGGCGATCGGCCGGGTAGATCTCTGGATCGTACGCCCGAGCCTATGGGTCGGCGACAGTTAATGAGCGGAAAGCCTTCTCGTTCTCCGAACACTCCGCAATCGCTCATGAGTTTGAAGCCGAAGCCTCCTCCCGGTCCAAGAAGACCGGCTCCTCAATCAGCACAACATAATTACAAATCGGGTAGAGTGACCAAACCTAAACCGGTTGCCGTAAATAATAAACTTGATTCTTATCCTGTCGATGATCGTAAGAAATTGGTCGCGGAAGCTTCAAACTTGGTGTCTGAAACCGATGATCGCGTCTTGTCGGTCGACAGAGTGCCGACTCAGCAAATGACTGGTCGGTTAGAGTTGGCTTTAGGCGGCATACTGAAAGACCTCAAGCAAGCATACGGCCAGGTCCAACCTCACGCCAATAGCTTCCAATCGGCGTATCTGCAGCGAGCGATGAAACAGTTTATTCGCGAGCGAATAAGGAGCGTCATGTTAGGCAAAGTGGTCGGCAACGTTGCGGATATTCTCTCGAAATACCGTAAAGTATTTCCGACGAATACCGATACAGACATATTAGATGCCGCCTTGGACGCTCAGGAAAAGATAGAAAAAAAAAAGTTTGGTATAAAACTTGTTGAAGCAGGTATTAAGTTTACTTAGTTGTTCTGAAATAATCTCAAGCAAATGTACATATATAAGTTTGAGCTTTTGCGTGAGATTTTATTTAGAGTCGGTTATTCTTAATCAATAATAGATTTATTGGTGACTCTTCAGAGATTACCAAACAACTATTATGTTAATAATTACCGACATTTATATTTTATTATGAAGAAACGATTCAAGGAATTTGGTTTATTCCATTTATAATTATGAATAAACTAAATGCTTGCATTCCCAGAAAAAATTGGAATACTTACTGCTTATATCAGTTTATGTAACTGCATTTTCCTCAATTCAATGACAGCACTCATACATAACTTAGAAGTTACATTAGATTTCATAATAGGATAAAATAAAAACTAAAATATTAACGTTAGCTATAATATATAACCGAAACAAACGTGTTTTTAAAATTATGGTTACAATTTCAGAAGGCCCAGAAGAATATTTTTCCGTTAACATGCAAAGACTTATTGACGTGACATTAAATGACATGTTTTCGAAAGTAAGTAAACCATAAACAAAAAGTTTATTTCACTATAACTTGTATAGTTTGCAAAAACTAGTAACACTTTCATGTTTTAGCTGCACGAGTTATATGGAAATTCTGCCTATAAGGAATCCATGGAAGATGTTTCACCCAAAGAGGGTAATCAATCAAATAATACTAGTAAAGTTGATGAAATCACTTCAGAAATTGATGACAGTAAAGTGGATGAAACCACTTCAGAAATTGATGGCAGTAAAGTGGATGAAACCACTTCAGAAATTGATGGCAGTAAAGTCGATGAAACCACTTCAGAAATGGATGCCAGTAAAGTTGATGAAACCACTTCCGAAATTGAAACCAGTAAACTTCCAGTTGATGATACTAGTAAAGCTAATGAAACCACTCCGGAAATGGATGCCTCTAAAGCTGATGAAACTAATGCAGAAAATGATACGAGTAAAGTTGATGAAACCACAACAAAAATTGATGCCAGTAATCTTAATGAAACAACAGCAGAAAATGATGCTGATAAACTTAACGAAACATCAACAGAAAATGAGGCCAGCACAGCTGATGAAACCTCTACAGATATTGATGGTAATAAAGATGTCAATACTAGTAAAATCATTGATGACAGTACACTTGATGATGCTGTTAAACTCAATGATTCTGATGCTGCAAAACCAGTTGATGAACCAAAAAGCTCAAACGATGATAAGTTTTATAAAAAGCTGAAAGTGTTTAAACCAAACTCACCTGAAAGTAAGAAATGTGAGCAATTTATCGAAACCGCAATTAAACGCAGGCTACCGAAACTACTGCGTAAACAAATACCGGTAAGTAATTTTCAAAAAATCAATGTGTTTTGTTCTTGAATGGCAGACATAAACAGCCTAATTTTAATTATGCAAGATTTTCTTAAATATTTTTTTATAATAGTAATTTTTTTCTTTTTAGAACATCATTAAACTACTGAATCTGGGACACATGTATAGAACTGCTTCTGCAGCAATAATCAGGAGATCTGCTGAAAAAGCTGGAGTGCTTGTAAAGGAAAGTGATGTTGGTAAAAAAAGTAGTGCAAACAAGTCTCTTTCTAAAGATGGCGATGATTCTTCGAATGTTACTGCTGAGCAAGATGTTAAAATGTCTACTCCTGGACCTTCACGCTATTTTGTCAAGGTATTGTATTCATTTTCCCTTTTTCATCTTACCTATCAAATTGATACTCTTACTTAAAAGGCATGGAACTATGAGAGCAGAACATACACCTCAAATCAATTAAGGCAACGCAACTATTCAGTTATAAGGCTTTTAATCTTCTGGGTCAATTTCATTCATTTTCATAACCTTTGATGACACACAATTATTGCCGTGAGCAAACAAACAAGTCATTAGGTCTGTCTGTACTCTGCAAATATTAAATAATATTTTATTCATGTGGCTATTACAGATAATTGCTCGCCCGTCGTTACCTAAAAGGAAGGTAATGCAAACTTTCCTTAACGATTTCAACCCTAGAACCATAAAGAAGCATAAGAATATGCACAGCCTTTTATTCGTGGGATTCACGGAACAAGAGGACTTTGAGAGAATATTAGCTGCTACTGGGACAATCATTGGTAAGTCGTAATATCTTAATGATTATGAAAAGATGTCTAATGTGTATTTTCTATATCTAACGAAGACATTTTTAATAGCAGGACGTACAACACTTGAAATCAAGGTCAGCGAGAAGGCAAATGACAAAAACAAAAGCATCGAGAAACAAGATACAGCTGAAGTAAAAGTTGATGCAACTGGTGAACAAGTAAGCTTAGACTCAAGTTTGGATAATTTGATAAGTAATGATCTGGACGACAAGATCAACGATTTGCTCTCTTCTATAAGACAAGCTGAAGAACAAGTCGGTGGAGAAGCTAGCGATTCTACTGCCGCGCCAATTGAAATAGCTGATGATAAAATTGAGGAAGTAACACAAAATGAGAAATCTACTGATCCTGCAAAACAAAATGATATTGTTAAGAATGAAGAGAAAGGAGAACCACAGAAGGAATCGTCTCAAAACGATGAAGAGACAGCTGATAAAGAGAAAGCAAGTGAATCATTAGAACAAACCAACGATAGTGCTAAAGAATTGAACACGATTGATGAAAGTGCCGAAGCTGAGATAAGGGTTGAAGCTCTAAAGAATGATGCAAAAGAATCTGGGAAAGCAACTCCGACTAGGGCTTCGTCACGTCTGGCCAGTTCCACACCTGGTACTATTAGAACGAGGCGCGCCAGTAGGTTGGCACAAAACAACCCATAATCTACTATGATTCACAAACAAAACTAAGATTGCTACCTATAGACAAGATAATCCAGAAATAATAATTAAGAGTGAGGACACCATTTTATTGAGAGATGAAATGTCTTGTGTCTGTTAATATTAAAAAGTTTTTAGATTAATATAAAAATATTCAGTACTATAGTTGCGTCCAGGCGACATGACAGCGACATTGGAGTAGCGGTGGGTCAAGCGGAAGGCACAATTTTAACAGTCCGACATCTGCAAGCTGGACAATACAGAGTTCTTTTATGAGAAGTTTTGGGCGTAACTAAATTCATTAATAAGATTAAGAAGCATGCAAGTTTATAAGTTTTAGACAGCTATAAACTGGGCTTAGGGTATCATTTATTGTCGTAGAAATGTATTGAATAGTGTCCTGATGAAATTCGTTTAACAATTTAATTCTAAACGGGAGGATGAATTTAAGTTTTATTTAAGATATTTTAAGACCTTATATAAATTGTGACACTTATTCCTGATTTAATTGTCTTTAAAATAATGACGTAAGTTAATAAAATAAAACATAAATTACATTGTTTAATTTCATAGCATTATACAAGCAGTAGGCGTAGCTGACCCTTCTACCTGACTGTGGCGAAGCCCAAATGAAGGGTGAAGAAATTTTTGAAGAAGGGCCCCCGTATCTTTGATACGGCGATAGCTACGCTCCTGTATCATTATCAAACAAAAATATTATGTATCATGATAAACTGACTGATTGGCAGATGCAAGCACAGCTCAAACCACAGTTCAATCTGAATCCGCAGTTTATAGCAGCCATAGAGTGGTAATACCTAGCAATCCAATTCCGCAACTAGTCGGGCTTTTGAACAGTAAGGACCACTGTATCTAAATGTTTAGTGTGTCCTTGACTTAGTCAATCAGAAAGCATTGTCGGTGGTGGGGAATTGGCGGAATGGATTTCAAGCAAGATGAACGTCATTGCGCTGGGTTAATTGTTCGATGACCAGGAAAGCTTCCTTTTTAGCTCCCCAGCTCGTAGGAATCCACTAAGGGTTTTTCAAAATTCGATATTCTTTATAAAAATCCCATTATACACTGGAATCAATTGTCGTTGAACCTTGCATAATATCTCATAATATTAACAAAAAGTTTTCTGTACCTTTTCTGGACTTCTTCGAAACCCTATTAGTTGGACACCTCAAACTTGGATGTGATATTAATGTAACTACAAAAGTGGCAGGTAAATTTAAATATAGAATTTCAATCTTTCATACAACTTTTCTAAATTACGCGATAAATTACATTATTCATAACACACTGAACATCTCCAAATTGCTTATGTACTTAGTAAGCGTACCTACTTTAATTACGCTGCTAGCAGGCTGACATGACGTAGGCAAGGTAATTGTAAGGCTGTCCTGTCGTTGTTTATTTTGGGGAAGGTAAGGACAAATACGTACCATAAGCTGATTGATGTAATACTCGTAAGTGATCGTATCCGACACCGGATCCAATGCAGTTTGCATCAATTCGTCGTATTCCTCCTGCGAAATGTCCACTGTGGCGTTTAAGTTGTCGTAAAAATAAGTAGGTAAAGTATTTAAATTGCCCTTAAATAAAATTGATGGATTTTTTGTTATAATCCTGCATTTTATTCTTATATAAAAAAGTGTGTGACATCTTTGTATCGTATTAATAGGATAGGACACAGAGTAGATCCTTGTGGCACTCCTTTTATTCTTATTTTGTTTATAAGTATGGTCAACATTATTAAAGGCCTTACATGAATCGGTAACGAACTTGTTTGATTTTTTTGCTGTCAATTTGATGTTAAGTGGCTTGCTACCTTGCTATGGTTTTCTCTCGAGGTTTTCCTTCAACAGAAGCTCAAGCTCATTTTAGAAATCGAACCTAAGATTTTCGTCAAGGCATTGGACGTCACTAACACTACCTACCTTCAGGGTCGGCAACGCGCGAGTGATAACCCTGGTGTTGGAAGCATCCATAGGCTACGGTAACTGCTTACCATCAGGCGGGCCGTATGCTTGTTTGCCACCTAAGTGGTATTAAAAAAAAACTATCATTCAAGTAACAACCCGTATGATTGGATAAGTTTTATCTATATACCTACCTGTGTAAAAGGTTCACCCTCTTCAAGCATCAGTTGCCTAAACTTTTCCTTGGTCAAGTATCCACGCCCTTCCTGATCGAAGTAACGGAACGCCGCCAACAGTACTTCTGCGCTCGCTGGATAAAATCTGAAAATAAAAGGGTAATTATAAGTAGTTTTTTAGGGGATGGATAACTCACTCGTGAGATGAGACTGTGCTGGTGACCTATGTATAAGGTGCATAAGTTGTAGACGGATCTTCGAATAATGAAAGTACTTAGTAGAATAGCTATGTGAGGCGAATTCTTACGCCGCAACTATGTACGGACGCTTATAGCTTACCAATAGTTCCATTACAACTTCAGACTAAAGAAACTTAACTCGATAATTACGACCTATTACAATACACACACGAACGCTGGTTCTGCGTGCCCAAGGGCGGATCCAGCCTTCAGGTCGGGGGGGGGGTCACACACTTAAAGCTTGGATGGGTTTAAAAATACACAATTACTATAGCTGTTACCCGCATACTCACACGAAAATAGAGTAGGTACATTTGTAAGAATTTTCAAAATCGGTCCATTAGTTCTAGTGATTACGTCCTATAAAAAAAGGGGCCGCGCAGCGCGAAAAAATCATACTTAAAACCATGTTAATCACATTTTGATTACTCATGTGAACACAGAACCTATTGAAAACACAATCAAGGGTGTGATGCGTGCGAGTGATTTAGATTTTTAATTCAGGTTGACCTAGACGGCCGAAGCCCAGGGTGGGGGGGAGGGTCATGACCCCCCCCTGGATCCGCCCTTGTGCGTGCCAGCCATTGATGAGCCCGCGTTCCATGTGTGCTTCGTGTATCTACTGTATAGTGTCTTGATAAGTATTTACATGTAGTGTTTGTGGTATTAACTAAGGAAATACGTAGTAGTGTCAATAGGGTATGCGGAGCGAGAAATATGGCGACATGGAAAAAGTGACCCATAGCTTTTCGTAACATATTTTATTATTACAAGGATAGCTAATGACATTAGATACTACAATTAAAAACCTGTGTTCTATCATAATTTTGCACATATACGGCAGGAAGTTGATGAGGGGCACATTTCCGGTAGCCTCCTTGTTCTCTGTAGCCAGGATCACTTCCTGTATCTCTGCTTCGGTTGGACAACAGCCTGTGGACATTAATCTATTATGAATTCAGCAATAAACAATTCATTAACTATAGTTAGTTAATGAATTGCTTACGAGGGATATTTCTTATATGATTATCAAAAGTGTGCACCATCTTGAGGAGAACATTCAAAGTTAATTTTTATTTTAAATATATGTAGGTACTAACCCAAGGAGCGTAAGATTGTTCCAATTTCTCTCACGTCAACAACTTGTTTACCAGAGTGATCAAATACTTCGAAAGCCTCTATAATTTTCTTCTCCAAATCATTGTTAGGTTGTACTGAAAATACGTAAATTATTATTATGTTTCTTTATTGTCTTTCTAACAGACAATAATGTATTTTTTCATACTTTTAGGTTCTTCCTTCCGAGCCATTTTTGATTCAAATTAATACTGAGATTCGAAATAATATCAAAAATAATTACAATATTTATAATGAGTTGAGAGTAAAATGAGTTATCAAACAAACATTTTCTACAATTCAAAATCGTGAAGGATATCCTAGCAACCTAGCAACGATTGAATACAATAAAGTACCTAATTATCTATGGCAACGGAAACTACTGACTGTCCGCCGCAGTTTCACCTGCGTTCCAGGCATAAAAAGTAACATAAAGTTGTACAAGTAGGTAATCTTAATAGGTTTTAAAAGAGGTAAGTACAGCGTAGCGTTTATTCGCTCAAAGAGCAGCTCGACTGGGGAAGTACCTCCACTTTATAGAATATCGCAGCCAAATAACTTTATGTTGTGTAAAGTTGTGTTCCTGCGCGTGAGTAAGATCGCCAGAGCTCATTGGGGAGGGGGGAAAGGTCGGTAACGCGTGAGCGACGCTTCGTGTGTTGCAGCGTCCATATGGCGGTAACCGCTTACCATCAGGCGGGCCGTATGTTGTTTACTAACTGTAGTATTCATAATAATAGATAGCCCGAATTTAATAGACTTTATTTAGCAAAAACTGAAGTATGAATGACAGAGTATGAATGACAGTTATGTTTTCTAATAAAGTATATGGCATCACCACATTCTCCTGCACTTTAGTCATGAACGTAGTCTTCCAAATACGCCGGCCTTCGGTGTGATCGTTCCGAACGTCGAAGGCTTGGTTCAGGAGGCGGTGCATGCTGTTCCAGGTTTAATTCAGGGACACTTGAAGCATCCGGTAAAACTGGCACATTGTCTTCCTCATCGTCGGAATCGTCGATGTTTTCGATCGGTGCTCCAGCAGGGGCTAAGTGTCGGTTCGAAACCATCGTCTCTCTACCGTTCAACAGTCTCACCCGCGAATATTGTGGATTGGCTTCAAGCATTTGTACTTCTTCAACTATGGGGTCGTATTTTGAATTACGAACATAATTTCGCATTAATACTGGGCCTGGAACTGTAAGCCATGTAGGTAATGATTGTCCGTTCGATGATCTTCTAGGATGCGAAAATATTCTCTCATGTGGAGTACAATTAGTTGCAGTACATAGAAGAGATCTAATGGAATGGAGCGCTGGTGCTAATACCTGTTCCCATTTCTCTTTAGGCAAATTTTGAGTTCTTAAAGCCAATTGTATTGTTCTCCATATAATACCATTATATCTTTCTGTTTGGCCATTGCCTTGAGGATTATATGGGGTTGTATAGCTGGTCGCAATTCCCATATTATGTAGAAAATGTTTTAATTCTTCCGATATAAATGAGGTACCTCGATCTGAATGAATATAAGATGGCATACCAAATATAGCGAATAGTTCTGTTAACTTTTTCCTTACTGTCAGTGTAGTGAGGTCAGGACAAGGAAAAGCAAATGGAAATCTGGAGTATTCGTCTACGATCGTAAGCATATAGCGATTTCCACTGCTAGTTGGTAGAGGTCCTTTAAAGTCGATCGAAATTCTTTCGAAAGGGCTTGTAGCTTTAATAAGATTACCATGATATCTATAGAATCTAGGTTTAATTTCAGCACAAACTGAACAAGCAGCAGTTACTCTTCTTACGTCTTCAATTGAATATGGTAGATTCTTAGACTTAATCCAATGAAACATTCTGGTGATTCCCGGATGGCATAGTATTTTGTGTAGCTCTGGTAGAGTGTTTATAGTGTTCACTGAAGCAACTGTATTGACTCTGGATAAAGCGTCGGCAACTGCATTTTCTCTACCGGGGCGATATGTAATATCGAAACAATAATTCGATAGTTCTAGACGCCATCTTTGAATTTTATCATTTTTAATTTTAGAGGAATGGGTCTGATTGAACATAAATGAAATTGATTTTTGATCTGTAATCAGTTGAAATTGTCTGCCTAAAAGAAATTGTCTCCATTTCCTTAAACATTCGACTATTGCTGCAGCTTCTTTTTCAATAGCAGGGTGATTTCTTTCACTGCTTGAAAGAGTTCTCGTGAAAAAGGCTACTGGCCTTCCTTCTTGTGATAGCGTTCCAGCTATGGCATAATCTGAAGCATCTGTTTCTACAGTAAAAAGAATATTGTTATCAATAGCATTAACAGCCGAGTTAGCTACTTCATTTTTCAAGCTGTTGAATATAATTTTGGTGTTTTCGTCTAAAGGAAACGTTTCCACCGATGCTAGTGGCCGAATTTTTTCAGAGAATTTTGGTATCCATTTTGAATAATGCGCCAGTAGTCCTAGAGCGCGTCGAAGTGATGCTGAATCTGAAGGAGCGGGCAACTCTAGAAGAGGGCGTAAACGCTCAGGATCTGGTTTGATGACGCCTTTGCTAATATTGTATCCGAGAATGTTGATTTCATCTTTAGAGAATTCACTTTTTTCTATGTTTAGTGTGAGATTATAACGTTTTGTAACTGAAAGAAATTCCTGCAGTTTCTTATCATGATCTGATTGATGGATACCACAGATGGTTAAGTCATCAAGATATCCATAAACTCCTTCTAGTTTCTCTTTTTCAATGATATTATTGATGGCTCTTTGAAATGCAGCAACCCCATTAGTAACACCAAACGGTATCCTGCGAAATTGATAAAGATTTCCTTCAGCTTCAAACGCCGTATAAGGTTTTTCCGTCTCTTTAATAGGAATCTGGTGATACGCACTTTTTAAGTCAATTTTACTGAATTTTCTGTACTTAGATACCTTACCGATGACATCTTCGATTCGTGGAAGTGGGTAAGCATCAAGTTGAGTGAATCTGTTGATAGTTTGTGAATAATCAATACACATTCTTTTCTTATGATTTTCGTTTGTTGTTATTAAGACTTGCGCCCTCCAAGGTGAGTAACTGTGTTCTATTATCCCATCAGCTAGTAACTTCTTTATTTCATTTCTTATAAAATTCATATCATCGTCCGAGAATCTTCGTGATCTGACCGCTATAGGTCTACAGTTTGGCGTAATATTAGGGAATAATGTGACAAGTTCAATGTTGGCTTCTGTTAAAGCACAAAGTTTCAACGGTGCTCGGTCACCACCAAAATACATTTCTAATGTCTTATGTTTGCCAATGACATCATGTCCAAGTATAACATCTGCGCATAATCCCTTCATGACTAGCAAGTCGAGTGTCAGATTTTGTTTTTGAATTACTACATCAAGCCTACATTTTCCATCAACTTCAGATACTAAATGGGAAGCAGCCATGTTGACTTGTTGTTTATATGGACATTTTTGAAGATTATAGTGGTCTACAAGATGACTGTTTATAAAACTTGCCGTGCTTCCTGTATCAATAAGTGCTTTGGCTGATATTTTATTATTTATCAATATTGGTGTAATAGCTTTACTAAGATCAGTTGAGGCAGCAACGATACATCCTAAACTCTTTGGTGATTCTGATTCTTTTAGATCTGATTCTGGAGTGATTGAATTGAGTTTTTGTGACTTGCTGTTGCATACTTTCGCAAAATGTCCACGTTTACCGCAGGTAATGCAGATCGAGTCAAATGCTGGGCAAAGTCTACGAGGGTGTCGTTTGTTACCACAGAAATAACAGGTATCGTACTTAGATATTTCTCGATTAGATGTAGTAGCTGCGTTAAATGATGTACTACTGCCCGTGCTGTTGTTTTGATAGTACTCATTGTGTTTTTGAGCCATCTCTAGCGAACGTGCTTGTTGATAGGCCGTATCTAGAGTAAGAACGCTGTTTTCCAAAAGTCTTTGGCGGGTGCCTGATGAAATGATTCCATTTATGAAAGCGTCTCTTATGTACTCGCTTTCATTTAGTTCGGCAGAAACCATTTTGAAATTACAATCTTTAGCTAGTAGTTTTAATGCTTGAAGATAATTATCAACGGTCTCGCCAGGTTGTTGTTGCCTTTTCGAAAGTTTATACCTCGCATAAATTTCATTTGGCGTTTTTATAAATAGTTCATCTAACCTTTTAATTGCGGTGTCATAATCATCACAGCCTTTTATGTATAAAAAAACTGTTGCCGATAGATAATTTACTAAAAGTTGAAATTTTGTCTCTTCACGAATTGGATTATCCTTTGTTGAAACGACTGTCAGAAAATTCTCGAATGTAGTTTTCCAGTGTATCCATTTATTGGATAGATTCTCACTTGAAGTTGGATCCGCGTCAAATCTCTCTGGTCTTAAGTATTTATTCATCTTGATAATTATTTGCTAAATAAATTGTAGTATTCATAATAATAGATAGCCCGAATTTAATAGACTTTATTTAGCAAAAACTGAAGTATGAATGACAGAGTATGAATGACAGTTATGTTTTCTAATAAAGTATATGGCATCACCACACTAACTTAGTCGCATAACCCTTTCGAACCTGAATAATACGATAGTGAGTTAATTTTTTCTAAAATTCTACAACGTAGTCTACACACCTGGATGTCACGAACGTCCTATGCACTTTCTAGAAGTTGTGTAAGTGGTATATTTTCGAAATATGTTTTTCCATGATACTTACCGTACATAATAAGATTTTATAGAAAAGAAAAAGATTTGGACGGAAATAAAAAAAAACATACAACAAAATGTCCATAAAATCCCGATTGAAGTCGGATTTCTTGCCTCAGTTTTCATTTTATGATGGCTGTAGCTAGCTAGCTACTAATATAGTAATCTGTGGCTGTACTCATGATAATAAATCGATATGGTTGTATAGTCTGGCATACGAAAGTAGAACCTGAAAAAGCGCGGCACATTTAAAAAAACTAGATATGGTATCACTAAGTATAGTAGGAATAAATTGTTTTGATACTTTACGAAAAAATTATATAAATATTAAGTTATCTTTGATTTTCCTAAGTCATTATTTGCATGTAAATGTGTTAAAATTTTACATAAACTCGTTATATTCTATTTTTATATAGAATACTTTTAAATAAATAAATATCCTGGGATATTCCTCACAAACGGTTATATGATCCCAAACTAAGCGTACTTGTATATATTCAAATTCAAAAATTGTGGAGATTTTATTTTTTTCTAGTTTATATACTTTTTACCTTTGTAGAACAATATGGATAGATTTTTCAGTGATTAGCGACCGTAGAAGTTCATTTAGCATATTGTAGAATATTAAGGTGATCGAAAGAATGAGAAGGTGGACACTATAACACTGATTTAGCTATAAAGCCATTATGAATAAAGGGTAAGTATCAAAACTGGTTCAGTAAACTAGTTGACACTTTTTATGCCGGGTGACGAAAGTGACGTTAATAGAATGTTGCCATGTAAAGAGTTTCAATTACAGCCAGGCTCAACTTTCGTTTGCCAGACTCTACTACATAGTTAGCCGCTCTCGGCGGTATGAAGTGCGCTGAGTAAAGTGCTGTCAGATACACTGTTATTACAGTAGATCTACCGTATTTTCACTCGCATCTACCTAAAGTGCTTTATTTGGTAACACTGTACTCAGCGTACTTCTTCTATCCGTTGCTATTCTAGCGCCATTCTGGAGGGATTTAGAACTGTTATTTACTAATTGCCACTTCACACTTTTCGACTATTTTTCCTCAAGAGATCGTTCTCCTACCTAGCAAACTAGTATTTAGTTCGTAGAATTCATAATAAATGGCTCTGTAGCCTGTACAGAAAGACAGGAATTCGTACCATATATTTTCTTTTTGTACTATATTATTATCATACCGGTACCATAATTTCTAGCATCTCTGTTCAATGAAGTACTTCCTTATCCTTCTTTCCTTTGTTGCGCCGCCATCTTGATTTGGCTTGGCGCTTACTTGCTGCTAATTCTACGCGAGTTATGTTAAATTTGATGTTATTTGTGTTTTTAGTAGTGCGATAATTAAGTTTTAATATTTGTGAACTGGATACACAATAAACTTTTAACCATGGATCCCGCTAAGATGAAAGTGGTGGATTTAAGATCGGAGCTTGGCGCTCTTGGGTTGGACACCAAAGGGAACAAGCCGGCTTTGGTTGAAAGACTAAAGAAAGCGCTTGAAGCAAAGACGGGAAAAGGTAATCATGCCTTCAGATTATAAACAAACCATGTTCATTTATTTTGGGTAGGTAGTACTGCAAGTCCTCATAATGATATATTTTCCTAACTAGCGCACGTGTGTGATTATGTATGTTTGTAACTACCATAGCGCCAAAATTATACAAAAAATGAACATGACGTCATATCTCTAATTACTGTAATGTAACGCTTGAGAACCGTGCGAGTAAATACGACTGTGTGGAATGCTCAGTTGCGTGATGAATAGTGATGATGCAAAGAAAATTATATGCAAATATGATGTTAACTTGGGTCAACTTCCTCTGTATTCAGGGTAGTGTTTTCACGTTTTATAACCCTCAACTACCAAAATTATTTCTTAGGTATTTAATCTGATATCTGGAGAATAAATAAGAATAATATAAAGATTCATAATATTGTACAAATATTACATATTGTTCTAATTATTGATACTTTATTGTTGTGAGAGACAATTGTCCCTTTAACTAATTTCCACCCTGCAAATTTACCTGTATTCTCCTGATTCCAAGGGATCTTATGTTTTTTCTAGCAGCAAAATGACTAAGCACTGTAAGAAGTGTTTTATTTTGTAATGTGGCATGTGTAAAATTTTATCCAAATTGTTCAGCTAGTCAGAGAGTTAGGGGCGCTATGGAGCTAAGACAGCACCAGTGCCATGGAGGTCATAACTTCTCAGATGCAAAATAGTTTCTAGGGCTATTATTTATTTAACCTGTAAAGTCGCGCAAGGACCGATCGGTCCGCGCGTGTTTCTATTCCGTTGTGTCGCGTAAGGACCGATCGGTCCGCGGTAATGGCGGCTCGAATTTCACTTAATTGCTTTTTTTTGTAAACACGTTATCGTTGGGTATCGTACTCAAGTGTTCAAGTGTTTGGTATGTGAATAGAGAGAATTAAATGACGCAACCGTTTGTAGAGCGCATTATGTTACTACCAGTACAAAAAAAATGAAATTTCGTCAATTTATTGTGGTCAACGGCTAAATTGGGCTGAATGAGTTTTCTCGCTCCGAGGCTCACCGAAAATTAAAGTGTAAGTGTGATAAACTTACGTATTTCCTATAAAAGGTGAGTGATTTGTATAGAATATTAGTTTATCTAACCGGTTTAGTAATAATTTATATAATTACTCAAGTGTGTAATTAGAATTCCTTGAATCTAAACACTCGAAGTACTCACGTGTTTATAATCAAGAAATTTTATTTCACACATCAGGACTTATATAAATCATTATTAAAACGGTTAGATAAACTAATAATCTACACAAATCGCCCACCTTTTACAGGCAATCCGTTAAATATCACTATTCACACTTCATTTTGTTTTGAGTCGCGGCGCGAGATTCAAATTCACGTAATGCAACGGCTTTTATCAACAAATATTTTTTTGAACCTTATGCCTATAATATTATGAGATAATAGTTAGGGACTCATAAAAGCTAATACAATCAATAATGGTTAGAAATTAATTTACTATGTGTGTGTACCATGACCTGAAAGTGGAGGTCTATTTTTAGATATCGACACACTAATCTACCTTGTTTTTTTTTTTTTATCATTGTTTATTATTTAAAACTTGTAACATTCGTCGAGTTTGACACATTATCTTTTGAATAGAGAGGCAAAACCAACCCTAAAGTCATTAAGATAAGAGAACAATGGACCGACAAAAAAAAATTGGTTTGTTTACATTTGTGTTCACGATGTTTACTTAGCATCGTATTTCTCTTTTTTGCTTACTTGGGACTAGTAAAACAAATGTATTAATTAGATAGAACGTTTATTCGTGTTGATATAAAGGTGTATAACATGTGGACAGAGTTATTCATCTTGAAGTGCAAACACGAAATGTTTATGAAGAGCCGTTTTTTTACAGTTGTCATTTTTTCCAGGTTTCTTATTGGAATCTTGTTATACTTCATTCCAATTCCAATAAGATTCCAATAAGAAAATGTATTCAGGATGACGCTATAAGTTACTGTTTCTTGATTAATACTGTAAAAACCCAGATATTTATGATTTATCGACCATGGGCCGCGCGCCATTTCGCAAATTTGCAAATTCCGCGAAATTATGCGAACCCCGCGCGACTCTAAAAAAGCTGTCAATTTAGCAAATTCGCGACTCAGCAGGCTAATAGAGCAAAAGACATTAGAAATGAGGAGAAGCAATCTACCTCTCAAGTTGTAGAATGAGTATTGAGTACCCTGCCATTGTTTTCTCAAGGGAGTAAAGCATGAGGTTCTTCAAGAAGCATGTAAACAGAGGTTGGCTATGCGCAAGTGATACCCCTTTAGAGGTGTGCGAGCATCAATAGGCTAGGGTGATGGGCTGTATGCTTGTTTGAAACCTGATTAGTATTAAAAAATCTAAACAAAACTGCCCCTCAGGCTTTATCCAAAATATTCTGCCATTACAATATGAATAAGTAACAAAATACACATAATTCTCTCATGGAACACATCTTCATTCACGACGCGCCATATAAGTTGGGTACACTGTACTCCTTGTCAAAATACTAAGAAACAGAGCATGCCATTTTGTCCTTTCCTATGATGAAATAATAGCATAGTTTAGCATTTCTATGTGTACAACAACACATGCCATTTGTGTGGCTTAAATCTAGTTACAAAACTAAAGTATTAGTGTGGCAATTTGCACCCAGAGTGTAAATATTTGATGTTAGTAAATGATTACTATAACATTTGGGTTTACATAAAAATTGTTTAGAAGATATGTGTATAACTTGAGAACCCAGTGCAAATTTGCACAGGTTTTAACATTTTAGGTAATTTTCTAGCACTCATGGTAGGTCTGTTATTATTATAGTAATTGTAAGTTCATTACAACATACATAATGTAGTAAAATGTGTGCTATTATCTCAAGGTCTTTCAACTATACAATAGATTTCATAATACCTATGCCTACAATAAAAATATATATTATTTATGTCAATCCACTTATGTTTTTGATACAATTTACAGTATTAGCTGATACAACAATATTGGACACTTCAAGTGAGGAAGTGGATGAGCCGGCGACGCCGCGACGGCCGGGCCCCGCGGCTCGGACCACACGGCGTTCATCATCCTCACGTCTTGCTACGCCAGCTAAGGTAACTGATCAGTTTGTAGCTAAAGTGCTTTTACATTTAGGTCTAGGTCCAATATTTCCATATCAATTCGTTGCAGAAAATCTATTGCATTTTTCTGAGTTCATTCTTATAAATAAAAATGCTTATCATGAACCTGACAATAAATACATAATCATGCTCAGGACATGCATGCAAATGCATGTCCTACAAACACTGGCAAACAGTTGCTTATAAAAAAAGTTGATCAAATGA
This sequence comes from Polyploca ridens, assembly GCA_951394255.1. Lineage (NCBI taxonomy): Eukaryota > Metazoa > Arthropoda > Insecta > Lepidoptera > Drepanidae > Polyploca > Polyploca ridens. The sequence goes on along the minus strand of OX596269.1, from coordinate 6,636,810 downwards.
GAACAATAAAAAAAAAACTCTCAATGAGAAACGTAAGTCATGCAGTATCAAAGTTTATTTTCTTTCAATAATGGTGCAATAACATCCAATTTGCTAAATATCCATAATTTATTATCAGCCGGTAAGAGATGACCCACCCGAACCTATTGAAGAAGAGAAGGCTCAAGAATCTAAAACGGTAGAAGAATCTAAAGCAGTAGAAGAACCTGTTATAGTAAAACCAGTTGAGGCACCAGTAGAAAAACATCTAGATAAACCTATTGAGATACCAGAGGAGCCTGAGAAAGAATATTCTCAAGAAAAGACTCCAGAGAAGAAATCAGCTGGTGATGAGTTGTACTGTATTGATGATGAGTGAGTGAAAATTATATTTTTATTAATGTTAACACCAATATTTTTATCACAAGCTTGTATTTTACTTGCCTTGTTATTATGGGTCAAATCTTGAAACTGAATTTTCAGTCAGTTATCCCCAACCAAATGAGAATAAAAAAAACCGAATATTTTTGCATACATGTTTAGTTTGGATGGCAATGCATGTTTGGCTGAAAGGCTTGTTTTTAAAAAGATTTTTAAATTAATAATTACATTACAAATAGTTTTAAATCCCAAATATTCTGAAAAATATAGTTAGCTCAACATTTCTTTAAATATGCATAAATTAAATAATAATTCTGATAGGGTAATGTTGTACTGTAATATCATGTGTCCAAAGCTTAGATAGTAATTGTGTATACCTGGGATATAGCAGATACAGAAACAAATATTTTTTTTATAGGAGCCGATCACCTATCTTAGTAAAAGACGACGCCGAAGAGTCAGGTATCATATTTCATTTATATAATGTTCCATATTTTTGTAACAGTTAACTAATAGTTATAATATGAGGAATTTGTAATTCTTTAGAACCAATGGAGACCCAAGAAGCGGCTAAAAAAGATGGAGAAGAAACAAACAAGGAATCAACAGAGGAGAATAAAGAGGGAGAGAAGATGGATCAGGACGATAGGACTGAAGAGGACAAGGATAACAATGAGAAGAAAATTAAGAGAGAGGTAAGTTTTGAGCAACTCATCATCATCATCCGAATGCCCTGTTCCCCCTTATTAAATACTAGCTTCTGCTCGCGGCTTCGCCCGCGTGGCCTACAGGAAACAAATGAAATATTTTTCTACAACAATAAAACAAAACAAAATAACTTCATCCCGCTTCGAGGGTGTAATTATTAAAAATGCTGATACACGTATACATTAATTTTCAATCTTCAGCCTAAACACAAAATTTGAAGATCCTAACTTTGAAACTGACGGACTTTCTAACAAACTTTCATCCCTTATTTTACCCCCTTAGGGGTGGAATTTCGAAAAACCCTTTCTTAGTGGATACCTACTCTTCACAAACAGTATACCCTCTAAACTTCATGTCTTTAGGGCCAGTGGTTTAGGCTGTGCGTCGATATATCAGTCAATCATTCAGTCAGTCAGGACTTTGAATTTTATATAGATTTAGAGATTGGCATATCATATACTGAAATTGATAACCACACAAAGTATTGACATGGGCGTACCCAGGGGGGGCAGGGGAGGGCAGCTGTCGAAGCAGTTTTCAAGTAAAGTAGGAAGTTAATTAGAGAAAAAACTGTTCGGACCAAAAATAATAGACACCTACCTAAATTAAATTACTGTTTGGTCTGTTTTTGAAAGCGAGTCATTTTTGCCCTCACTGGTGGCAGAGGGACAGACAGCCTAAAAGCGGGACGTCCCGCGTGAAGCGCAAAGTATGGTGTGTGTAAGGCAAAACAAGCGTGGAGAACCCGGCTTAAAAATATCTGAATTGCCCCCCCTGGGTCATAAGCTGGGTACGCCCATGAATATAGAAGAGGAAGACTCAAATAGGTATACTCTTCCACCATGTACTCCACTCTAGACAAATAAGTCAATTACATGGCTGGGAGCTGGTAGGCTTTGTAGGGTAATCTTAATATAACGTAATGTTAATGTAACAGCGTAAATACTCGTTAACGTCCGAGGAGGAATGGGAAGAGTTGAGGGAGCGCATAGTTGCGAAGGATCTGGAGCGGAAGGAGCGCGAGCGGCTGCAGGCCGAGGAGGACGCCAAGCGGGAGGAGGAACTCTCCAAGGTACCTTATATACTCATTAACAGACCTAGTGGGAACAGTTGAGGGACTTATATATAATAAATAAACTAGCGGCCCGCCCCGACTTCGCACGTGTAATTTTTTTACACCTTGGGTTACATTATCGGAATTTTAGTAAGGATCCCTAATTTTTTTGAAAATATAATAAAGCCTATGTCACCTGGGGATAGTGTAGCTTCCCAACAGTGAAAGAATATTTCAAATCGGTTCACTAGTTTCGGAGTCTATTCAAACAAATCAAATCTTTCCTCTTTATAATATTATTATAGATAAATATCCAGGGACATTCCTCACACAACGGTCATCTGATCCCAAACTAAGCAGAGCTGTACTATGGAAACCAGATAACTGATATAATACATATACTACTTTTTGTTTGCAAATACATACTTAATATCTAATTACACCTAGACTCAGGACTTGTTAATGCACACAAATGCATGTCCTGTGTGGGAATCGAACCCACGACCTGCGGTGCGATAGATGGAATCTTAACCAACTACGCCAACTGGCCCATTATAGTAGCTATAAAAATATGGTGCGGCCGAAGTATTTAATCCAAAATCTCTGATGAAGTTGGTGCAGAACCGATAATAATGGCCAGAAGGACATAGACAGACATTTACTGATCAGTGGTCTAAGATAAAATTAATTTGAGCAGTTTAGTGTCTGTCTGCGTGTGTTTTATACTACCGCCCGCCTGATGGTAAGCGGCTACCGCAGCCTATGGACGCTTGCAACACCAGGGGTATCACTCGCGCGTTGCTGACCCTGAAGAAATCTCTTCACACCCTTTTTGTTGAACCCCATGCATAGCTGTGTAGTATTGCAAAATTTTGAAGTTGCTGTTGATTTATTTTTATAACTCAACATTTTTGCTCAGGACCCAGTCAAGTTTCAACGTCTGAAGCGCAAAAAGGAGAAGAAATCCCGCTGGAGTAACTTCTACAGAGCGGTTGAAGTCACTAATGAAGTGTTGACGCCACCTTCCGAGGTAAATATGTATAATATATGATCAAACGAACTTCACAAGTGAAGTTCGATCATTATTATATGAGTCGCTTCATTCGAAGATATAATACCAGGTAGTCCTTTTAATATACAAGGTAGCATCGCACGTTTTTAAGAGATTTAGGAAAATCGATACCAATATCGAGTTTTTACAAATTAATCGATTAATCAACACTTGTCGCACCACTAGCTGGCGAGCCGTCATTCTTTTAGAGATCAATAGACAAATGCGAAACTTAATCCACGGGATGGGGTGGGTGGGTAATTATATCTTCGAATGAAGCGACTCATATAATAATGATCGAACTTCACTTGTGAAGTTCGTTTGATCATATATTATATTTCTTCGCTTCATTCTTCAGATATAATACCAGGTAGATGTTCAGAGAATAGTTTTGGATTTGTTTCGACTAAAACAACTCGTTTCATATGAACACAGGGTTTTAATCAACATTTAGAAATAACTAAAACATACATTTTCTTATTAATTAAATAACAAAAAAGTAACTTTTCTATTTCATGAATCAATCTATTACCTTATGCAAACGGATTGAGCAAAATTGTTATCGTCTATGATAGGACGGTGATAAAATTTGGCAAATACGTTTGAGGAATTAGTCCATCCAGCAGCTTTCCTTATTGTGTCAATAGAGACCCCTGCGGCGGCGGCCGCGGAAGTGGCGGCGTGCCGCGTGCTGTGCGCGCTGAACGCCGCCACATCCACACCGCTCTCCGCCAATGCCTGCTTTATCCATCTGCTTATTGACTGTGCTGTCGCGCACTTGTAGGGGCGCTTCACAGTGATTAAGAGATTGGAAAGATTTGCAGGTCGGTCGTCTATTGTGACATGAAGATAATCCTCAAGAGTGGTCGCGGGACAAATTCGGGGATTTTCTAAGAAATATGGCAGATATAAGGTCGGTTGGTCTCGACCTGCTGTGGATGTCTTTAAGATATCTTTGATCGCTATGTCGATTCCGTTAGGTTTTTTATTAATATTTTCGAGCTTTATCAATGAGATAGTTTGAACGCGTTGTGCGGTACATAAAGCTAACAATATTACCAATTTCTTTGTTATTTTGTCCCTACTGAGCTCTCTATTGGGATACCAATTAGAAATGTAATTAAGTACGATTTGCGGGTCCCATGTGCGGCAGTACTTTGGGAAGCTAGGTTTTAATTTAAACACTCCTTTCAGGAGTCGCTTAACGCGGTCATCTGATCCGACGTTATTGCCCAACAAGAGTGATAATGCGGATCTGTGACTATTTAGAGATCCGTACGAAGCTCCTTTATTATACTGGTTACTCATAAAGCTCAAAACAGTCGAAACAGAGCCATCAAAGATATTTTTGTCATTATCGTTACAGTAAAGCCACCACAATTTGAATGATACATTGTATTGTTGTATCGTGTTATCCGATAGAGATGCCAGCATTAGGTCTAATGCTGATTCTGGAACACCGCGCGACGAGAACGCCTGCCTGAGAGTACTGCGGCACCCAGGGTAAGTGGATTTCTGTAACATGATTTTATACGATGTTCGGTAGGGGAAAACCAAATTATATCGGAAATAATGGACTTCATTAATTGAGGATACCAGGCCTGCGATGGCCAAAACGGAAAGATTAAAATGCCAGTAGCATTTTCTTCTGTAATTTTTTGAAGGCACTTAAGAAGTAGTGGAAAAGGTGGGAACGCATAAAAGAAATGTTTGTTCCATTTTACTGTGAATGCGTCTACGGAAAGAGCATCGGGATCTTTTTTCCATGATATGTAATTAATACATTTGGCATTGGCCCGCGAAGCGAAGAGGTCAATTTCTGGCTCTCCGAAACGATTTAATATTCTTTCGAAAGCTGAATTGGATAATTCACATTCAGTGTCGGGATTGATTCTTCGAGACTCTTGATCTGCTTCATAATTTTCTTTTGTATTAATATAAGAAGCAAAGAGCCAGATATTTCTCTCTTCGGACCATTGCCAAATTTGTCTAGAAAGATCGTTTAAATGTGGGAATTGAATTCCACCCATACGATTTACATAGCTAATTGCCGTTGTATTGTCCACTCGTAGTAAAATGGAACAATTAGATTTTTTGTTAGCAAAATACTTTAGACCCAAGAAAACAGCTAATAACTCTAAATAGTTAATATGTAATTTAAGTTCACTATTTTTCCAAGTTCCATGAGCTCGTTCGTTGTTAGACACAGCTCCCCAACCGGTGCGTGAAGCGTCCGTATAAATTTCTGAGTCGAAGTTAGCTGTTTTCAATGAGTTGATGGTATTTACCGCGTTGTGTTTCCACCAGTTCAAGTCGTCTAGAATTATAGGATGTAATTTGATTTTTGCTTCAAAATCCGAAAATCTTTGTAAAGCTAGAAATTTTTGTCTTTCCAGAATTTTGGTATACAGCCAACCATATTTAGCTGCTGGGCACGCAGCTACTAAGACTCCAATTAATTGAGCAAATTCTCTTATTGTACATTTAGGTAAACGTGAGAATTTCTCAACTAAGTCGGTAATTTTCTTGCGTTTTTCAGACGGTAAAGAAATCGTTTGATTTATAGAATCGAACATAAATCCTAGAAACTTACAGGACTGTTTAGGTACAAGGGAACTTTTTTCGTAGTTAACTACGAAACCAAGGCATTCTAAGAGGCTTATAGTAGCTTTAACATTTCTGAGGCAGTCAAAATAATCATCCCCTATGCAAAGAATATCGTCCAAATAAAATACATTTTTAAAGCCTAGGTAGCGTAAATGAGAAATAACTTCCTTCATAATCTTGGTGAAAGCTCTGGGACCTACCGAAAGGCCATATGGTAATGCATTAAATTCATAAGTAATGATATCAAAATTCTCATCTTCAAATTGGAATCTTAAAAATTGACGGTCCGATTCACGGATCGGTAGAAGAAAATAAGCTTCTTTTAAGTCCACTGTAGCCATAAAACCATTGATGGGTAATAATCTAGATGCAGTTCGGTAGTCTTCCATCTTAAAGTGTAATTTAGAAATAAACTTATTTAAGTTTTTTAGATTTAATATAAATCGTTTTTCTCCATTCGGCTTCGGGGTTAAAAATGTTTTTGAAATGAACTGATTTTCAGATGGTACGCAAGGTCTGACTGCACCTAAATTTAATAGGTGTTGAATAGCAGCAGTCATGTCTGCTTTATCGGATACTGACATAGAAACTTTGGGTACTTGGGTTTGTGTTACATCACAATCAAATGGTATAGTGAAACCTATACGTATCCAATCTAAAATAACTGGATTAGATGTAATTTTGAGCCAACAATCATAGAAATGAGAGATTCTACCGGCGTGTTGTACCTGATTTAATGGCGCGTCGCAGACTGCCGCTTGCTCGGGCCAGTCGCGCTCGATGTCTGCGGCTGTTGAGGTGGAAACCGGCGGCTCGCAGGGGGGATCGGCTTGCTCGGTCCTCTGCGCCCCCCCCTGTTCTGATGGAAGCGCGGAGGCCCGGACCAGTTTCCCTGATACGCGCCGGTTTGTCTATACTGGTATTGAGAACGAGTACTCGGCCCTGGTGCCGTTTGTTCCGCAATAGAAGGGTTTTTAGTGATTTTCGGAACCTTCTTAATCGATAAACCTTGTTTTTCTATCACTTTGGAAGCTTTAATTTTTTCAGCTAACTTATTACCGTAAAGGGTATCATCCCTTTCGGTATCCTGGACTATGTTCAAAAAAGGTTTTGCCAGTGCGTAATTAATTACACTAATTCGGGCGTTTGTTTCCTGATAGTGAAGGTCGCTCAAAATCCGACACATCACTCAATATTTTGATTGCTTCAATTTTATTATCACCGGTAAGCATTTCCGTCAAAGCCTTATTAATAGCTGAGATACCTACTCCTAACTGTTGCTGTTCAGTTTCTTTTCTTTTATCACGCTGGCGCGCCGCTTCTGATATAGCCACCGCGACTTCATGGTTTAGCTTAGGCGCTTGTAACAGAGTGCAATTCTCCGGTACAAGGTACTCTTTAAAAAGTTTGTCTTTGGCTTCCTTTGAAAGACCCTTTTTCAAAAGTGGCTCCCATCGCTGAGCTAAGCTTTGATGAATTTTATCCCCAAATTTTGGAGTGCATTCCGTCTCTTCGCCGAGCGCCACAAGAAGCTCGGGATCAAGTTCCTTGCTGGCATCGTCCTCCTGAGTAGGAGACAATACCTCGATGGGTGCAGGAGATACTCCGAAAGTGGCGTCAATAGGCGCAACAGCGGCGGGGGCATCGGTGGCGGGGGCATCGGTGGCGGCGGCCTCTACGGGTGGCACGGCGGTGGCGGTGACAGCCTCAAAATCCACGTTTTGTATTGGGACAATACTCGAATGTGCGCTATCGTCTGAAATGTACGAGACGAAATACTGTAGAAAACCATTTTAACCTTTGTGATAACTCTCGGTTAACCGCCAGGTTGGTTTTTATATTTTTGAAAATAAGTAGGTATGCAAAATTGGCCGTATTATATATTATAATCGTACGATAATCTAGCAAACCTCTTATGATATATGGCCATCGTGTTGACGCACGGTCAACCGCCAGGCGAGTGGATTCACATAATTTTATAGATATTATGGCCTTCGTGTTAACTCTCGGTTAACCGCCAGGCGTTTATTTCCACTCAAATCTACGATAACGTGGAACTAATAAAAAATGAGGGTAGATCCGAATACATACCGGAGTCCGATGAAGATTCAATCCAGATCCGTCGACGTTTACGCCTCTGTTCTTCCTCCAGTTCGTTGATTTTACGTTGATAATAATCAATATTTTTATTAGTAGAATAACGTTTTCGGGGCATCTTATGTTTTTTCACTTTTATAGAACGTGTTTAGTATGCGCGTGCGCTTGCTACCTCGCACGAAAAAAGAATGACGGCTCGCCAGCTAGTGGTGCGACAAGTGTTGATTAATCGATTAATTTGTAAAAACTCGATATTGGTATCGATTTTCCTAAATCTCTTAAAAACGTGCGATGCTACCTTGTATATTAAAAGGACTACCTGGTATTATATCTGAAGAATGAAGCGAAGAAATATAATGTGCTGTATACTTATTACATACGTATTTTATATTATTAAAATTTAGACTTGCTTATACAACAAATATACATTTTTGTAACAGATTGACATCCTCGGCGATAAGGGTAAGAAGGATGCAAGTGAAACGAAGATGGCCGAGCCAGAACTCGACGATAGCAAAGTTACTCTCTCCTGGTGTAAGTTTCACTTAATTTTATATGATTATTTTTAGTTAACTGATTTGTATGGTCAAATCTGAGGTGGTCCTATTAAAATTGTATTATGATTTGACTTTTGAACTTGAAGATATGATGGAATTTCTCATGTACAAAAAAACTGTTTTTATTAAATTAAACTGACTTCTAAATGTACTCTAATATGACTGTATTATGTTCTGTTTCGATGTCAGCGATTTGTTTTGAACTATATTTATAACCGACTTCAAAAAAAGGAGGAGGTTCTCAATCCGTTTTTTTTTTTATGTTTGTTACCTCATAACTCCGTCATTTATTAACCGATTTGGAAAATTCTTTTTTTATTTGAAAGGGTACACTTCCCGTTTGGTCCCATTGTCATCAGATCAGGATTTGATTACTTCTTAGTGTACTTTGAAGTCGGTTTAAGTTTATTGTAAAACAGTCCAATGATAATTGATATAATTGTTATTTGTATGAACAGACGACAGCGACCTGAACCAATACCTGGAGGTGCCGGATCTGAACAGCGTGGTGCCGCTGAGCGAGGGCGCGTTCTCGCACGCGTGGGCCGGCTCGCGCGCCACACACGGACTCACCGCCGGGAGACTATGCTATGAGGTACATATATACTATACACTACACTACACACACGACACCGACCTGAACCAATACCTGGAGGTGCCGGGGGCTCTACCGCGTAACTTTAGTGGTAATCGTAACGAACACCATTAAAACATTTCATCCAATCAGGGCCCACGAATGGTCATCGTCGCGTCATACCAGGTGCGCGTCATTGGATGAAATAATTAATGGTGTTCGTTACAATTACCACCAAAGATACGCAATAGCCCGGCGGATCTGAACAGCGTGGTGCCGCTGAGCGAGTTATCCCCGAAAAATCATGATCTAAGCGAACGTCATTACCATCGATCGGTCTTTGGATAATTGTATGTTCTCGATATGGATGTTGGCCTTTTGATGAAAAAATAAATCATTAAGAAAAATACCATTCTATAACGAGGTTCATTAAAAGCTCAATGAAAGTTTTAACTTTTAATCTGTCTTCAATTGGCTAGTCATGAATGTTAAAGGTATAATTTTTAACTTAGATACTTGATGTGTTGTTTGCATTGCAGGTTCGTGTAGGTTCAGTGATGACCACCACGGAACTGGCTGAGAAGGAAACCGTCGCTTCAGGACTCCGGATCGGATGGTCTACTGACGATTCCTCACTACACTTGGGTAAGCTATCCATACTTATCCTAACTAATATTATAAATGCGAAAGTGAGTTTGTTTGTTACGCCTTCACGCCTCAACTACTCAACGGATAATCATGAAATTTGGCATGTAGATAGCCTATGGTATGGAGAAGGACATAGGCTTTTTATCCCGGGAACGCGGGTGAATCCGCGGGGGACAGCTAGTAATATAAATGTGAAAATGTCTGACTGTTTGTTACCTTTTCACGCCTTAAACTTTGAACCAAATGCATTGAAATTTGGCATGTAGATAATCTAGAGGGTCATAGGCTACTTTTTATCCCGGGAACGCAGTATGGTCGATTTGAGTTCTATTACCACCTGTGAAGATTATCATCCTCATAACATTATTGTTTGTGTTGTGAGTAAACTTTGCAGGTAGAATAATTATTCCCTATTTACTCTCGTACACTCTGAAGTGTAGGAGGTCGCAAGCGGAATTACATTTTATTTATTTTATTTTTATTTATTTATTTGTTACATAATCCACAGCTCTTCAAAACTAATATATTGGTGCCGATTCTGTTGTAAATCGCACTAAACTAATTTTAGTCACATCTCATCTCTTTCTTACGAACATGATTGAAAAAGGATAGAACATATTTTAAGTTGTCAAATTAATCTTTGCCGTCTTATTTTGCGTGTATTTAGGCGTAACCGCGATAGATGACGACTAAAATTATATTGAAAACAAGCATTGGACTAATTTGACAGGACTAAATTTCTTACATCCTTTTCTTATGTTCTTTGTTAGAAAGAGACATAGTGACATTAAAATTAGTTTAGTTGTGAACAACAGAATCAGGGCCATTATCTAATTTAATATAACTTACAGCCAATTAAGGATTAACAATATATTACCTTATCTTATAATTTAAAGTAAGAAAGATACCAGTATGTGCCCGATGAGCAGAGTATTTATAGGACACAAAATTGAAAACAAAAAAAAATAATAATAATATAATACAGTATGACTGTGTGTGGGTGGAGGTATGGACGTGTAGGGGTGTGTATGTGAGTGAGTATGAATGTGTGTATGAATGAATGAGTTTTCGTATGTATGTTTTTAATATATATATTTTGCTCTAGTTCAAAGAAATTTTGATATGACGGAGTTGGTAAGCAATGTCTTGCCTGATGTAAAGCGGTTATTGTAGCCATATAGACGCTTGCAAAACATGAGGCATCACTAACGCGTTGCCGACCCTTCCCCCCTCCCAAATGAGCTCTGGCGACCTTACTCACGCGCAGGAACACAACATAAAGTTATTTGTCTGCGGTATTCTGTAAGCTGGAGGGAATCCCACAGTCGAACTACTTTGAGTGAATAAACGCTACGCTCAAAGCCTCTTATACTAACTTGATACTATTGTAATTATGCCTATTTCTTTGATTATATTGACGAGCCAGTTGGCGCAGTTGGTTAAGATTTCACCTATAGCGCCGCAGGTCTTGGGTTCGATTCCCACACAGGACATGCATTTGTGCATGCAATTGTGTGCATGAACATGTCTGTATGTCCTGAGTCTGGGTGTAATTATGTATGTAATGTATTATATCAGTTATATGGTTTCCATAGTACAAGCTCTGCTTAGTTTGGGATCAGATGACCGTGTGTGAGGACTGTCCCAGGATATTTATTTATATTTATAAGATAAATACCCAAGATATTATGTTTGATGTTTCCGAATCATCTTAGGCCAATTTTCTTGCACGATTACCTCTATGATTACGTGATTACAAATGATACAAGCTAAATGATAATATAATGTTTTGTAGGCGAGGGCGAACTGAGTTGGGGCTATGAAAGCACCGGCCGCGCCGTCAACAACTCCGAGTTCAAGGAGTACGGGAAGCAACTCAACGAGAAGGACGTCGTTGGAGCATACTTGGTACGTTATTACTTCACTACCATTATCATTAGAGATAGGGGAAAATATTAATATTAGTGTACGTACACTGATTACTAACGGATTGACGACAATCTCACCATAGTAAGTGATGATGTGGCCGAAAGTGGTAAGGACACAAAGCCTAGAAGGAACTGGCTCTCGAGTGCAACTGTCGGAACACACTGATAGGTGCTTGGCGATAGATTTTCAAGTTAAGGGTGGTAGCCAGGTAGATGGGTACTACAAAGTACCCTACCACTGTGCTATCGTTTCCTCACGATGTAGGATTCGAACCCAGAACCTTCGTCTCGGTATCTGATGTCACTACCACTGAGCTATCATCGCCTCAAAAATTTTTTTGATTAAATATTAAGCCAACCAGCGAAACCAATAGAATTGCAGCAAATCTGATGAGACGCAAATTTTGCGCAATTCTCTTGGTTAATATTTGACAATCATGTATCGTTTATGGGAGTAGATCCTCAGATGATTCTTAAGTCTAATGGTGACACCCCATTGGTAGTTCAATTTGGTTAAAGATATTGTTTTTTGTGTTCCCACTACTGTGGAACAAATAAATCAATCTTAACAGCGCTGGAAAATGTACGCAAAACTTGAGTATATTTCTCTTTATGGGTCTTTTTACCACCATAGATAATAGAATAAGACAATTCATCCTATGGTTGTCCACTACTGATTATAGGCCTCTTTCACAAATTACTACCTCCTCCAGTCATCCATGGGTTGGCCAAACAATAAAATAATATATTTCTTCGCAGGACCTGCAAAGCAACCCGTGTAAGATATCCTACACGTTAAACGGCGTGGAACTAGGCACTGCGTACGAATTCGATCCCTCGATACTTGGAGAAAAGGCACTCTTCCCGCATGTGCTTACTAAGAACATGTGCTATAGAGTCAACATGGGATACGACAGGTGAGTTTACCGCGCTTGAATTCGCCGCGAGAGGCGCTAGTGTAGAGTGAGGTCTACGTTTACTGTTCTCGAGCTGTAACAGCATAATAGTACATTATGATACATGTGTGCAAAGTTGGTTATAAACAGTCGAGGCAGTATTAAGCATGTAATTAATAAAACATGCACACGCGTGTCATACAACGTTTTTCAACACACTTGCGAGGAAAAAACAGACTTGTATTTTGCAATAAATGTTACTTTACGAACGAGTGTGTTGAAAAATAATAAATGTATCAACATCGAGTACCGAACCGCTGGTAACTTCAGTAAATGTGACCTTCATAAGTGCCCTTCTGTGGCCTAAATTGAATGAATGGCTTTGACTTAGTTGAAAATGCCACACACTTCGTATCAATATCATACCAATTTTCAACATTTATGTAGTGAACCTTCTGGTTTAGTGGCTTGTAACGCATAAGTTACTGCTTTCGTTGACGTGGGTCCCGCGTTCGATTCCCACCTGTGACGTTTTTCAATCTCATAACATTATTGTTTGTGTTGTGAGTAAACTTTGCAGGTAGAATAATTATTCCGTATTTACTCTCGTACACTCTGAAGTGTAGGAGGTCGCAAGCGGAATTACATAATTTTGCCCATATTTTATGAAACAAGAGCACAAGGGCCAGCATGCGCAGTTGGTTAAGATTCTACCTATCGCGCTGCAGGTCGTAGGTTCGATTCCCACACAGGACATGCATTTGTGTGCATGAACATGTCTGTATGTCCTGAGTCTGGGTGTAATTATGTATATTAAGTATGTTTTTACAAACAAAAATTAGTATATGTATTATATCAGTTATCTGGTTTCCATAGTACAAGCTCTAATTAGTTTGGGATCAAATTACCGTGTGTGAAGAATGTCCCAGGATATTTATTTAATTGTAACTTGTGGGCAATACGTTATTTAAACACAAACTAGTAAGCAAACAACTCACATATTTTATGATGGTGAAACAGATTTTTATTTAAAACAATAAGTGATACGATTTTTTTAGTCATAAACTATATTTAAAAAAACAAATAGAAAGTTTGTATGTCAATGTTTTCTATCCCAGATACAACATGCTGACAAGGACAAAGATCGTTCGCAAACGCCTCGAGATCCCAATAGAGAAAGTGCTAGAAGAGAAAAAGGCGCTCGAAGACGAAATCCAGCGGCAGAAGGAAGAGGCCGCCAGGAAAGAAAGGGAAAGGAAGGAAAGAGACAGGAAGGACCGGGAAGAGCGGCAGAGAAAGAAGAGAGAGGTAATTTTTAGTAGTACTGATACATGTGTGCAAAGTTGGTTATTAACGCTCTAGGCGGTATTAAGTATTAGATAAGTGAGACGAGAGTGTAATAATCAATGCACACGCGTGTCATACGACGTTTTTCGACACACTTGCGAGGAAAAAAACAGAGTTGTATTTTGCAAAAATGACACTTTACGAGCGAGGGTGTTGAAAAGAATTTTATTTTTTTTATGTATTTTAAATATTTCTTTATTTAACAAGGCAACCACAAATTGAGTTTAATTTGTCGAAATGTTTATTGGTATTGAAATTTATAAATGCAATTTTGTCATTCAGGAGCGCGAGAGAATTGAGCGCGAAAAGAAAGAGAAAGAAGCTCAAGAAAAGAAAGACAGGGGCGAAGAGGTGGATGAGCCGATGGAAGCGGACAAAGAAAAGGAGAATGAAGCCGAAAAAGACAAAGAAACTGAAAAAGAAGATCAAGATAAATCCGCTGCTGATGGCGAGAAAGAGACGCAAGATGAACCTAAGGTTAGTCACGACAGGTTTTTTTTTTAACAATTTGAAAAGTTTTATAAAGATAAAGATCATTTATTTGCCAGAAACATGGTTAGTAAATTTATTTTAAATTATTAATATTATATAAAGAACTTCATGTTTTGCCACGATGGCGTGCAAATATTACAGTATGAAAATTAAAAAAATAATAATAATACATTAGTTATCTACAGATGTCACATACAAATTCACATCAAAAGAAATATATTATAGTTAAATACTTTGATTATTTTTCTATACTAATATTACAAATATAAGAATAGCTGTCCATCGCGGTTTCATCCGCGTTACCAGGATAAAAACTTTTGTCCATCTCTATACTAAAGGCTATCTGCCTGCCAAATTTCATTATAATCAGTTGAGTAGTTCAGGCGTGAAAACTTAACAAACAACCACACATCCCGCGTTAAAAAGAAGCCTATGTCCTTCTCCATATCATAGGCTATCTTCATGCCAAATTTCATGATGATCCGTTGAGGCGTGAAGGCGTAACAAACAAACTCACTTTCGCATTTATAATATTAGTTAGGATTATAATGTTTGTATCCTACAGCGAGTTTTGCTTTCGTGATGAACCCATAGTGGTACAGTAGTACCCAACTGATATGGCTTACCGATGTACCTGCGCAGAAGATACATTTTGTACATTTTCAAATCGCGGGGAACCGCTATTTAAGAGAGGTAGAGCATAGCGTTTATTCGCTCAAAGAGCAGCTCGACTGGGGAAGTACCTCCACCTTATAGAATACCGCAGCCAAATAACTTTATGTTGTGTTCCTGCGCGTGAGTAAGGTCGCCAGAGCTCATAGGGGAGGGGGGAAAGGTCGGTAACGCGTGAGCGATGCTTCGTGTGTTGCAAGCGTCCATATGGCTACGGTAACCGCTTACCATCAGGCGGGCCGTATGCTTGTTTACCGACTTAGTCGTATAAAAAAAAAAAAAAAAAAAAAAATGTACAAAAAGTATCTTTTGAAAAATGTGTCGGCAGCTGCCGCCATGTTAGCGCGCGCCGTGATTTGCGAGTGAGACGAAACTAACAGCTGCAGTGTATTATGAACCTTATAGTAGTGATTTAAGGTTGATTGTAAGTTTTAAGCATTCTTTCGTTAATCTTCGGGGCCATACTACTTTATTTTCTGTGCGAACGAAGATTCACGACGCGCCATATCAGTTGGATAATGCGGTTGTTGTTTATGATGTTTGTAAAACAGTCCACACATTTTTGACCAATAGGAGAATGGTGAGAAGCCTGAAGAGGTTGAACCCCAACCGACAGTGGATGTGAAGATCGAGCCCATGGAGACGGAACAGGCTGAGGCGGCCAAAGACGCCGACCAAAACAAGGATAAAGATGTCAAGGCGGAACCAGGTAACATGTATTTATTATGGTACTAGCAGCGAATCCCGGCGTTGCTCGGGTTAAAATACATCGCATAGTGGTATAAAACATATATAAGGATACATTTTTAACAGATATTATAGATTTCTAATTTCGATTTCGATTTGGTTCTTTTAGAAAACAATAACAATAATAGATCAATAATAACACTCGTACACATTTTGGAACTTTCCAAATCAATAAAAAAAAATTAGAACTTTCTCTATCATTTTAAATTGCACTCATTTTAGAACTTTCTCGAACATTCTAAATCGATCATAATAATTTTCACTCATTTTGGAACTTCCTAGATCATTCTAAAAATTTCTAGAACTTTCTCGAACATTCTAAATCGATCATAATCAATTGCACTCATTTTGGAATTTTCCCGATATTTCGGAAAATTTCTAGAACTTTCTCGATCATTCTAAATCGATCATAATAAATTGCACTCATTTTAGAACATTCCAGATCATTCGGGAAATTTCTAGAACGTTCTCGAACATTCTAACTCGATTCGATAAAACTGTTATTAGTTTTGGACATTTTGGAACTTTCTAGATGAAGCCAGAAATTTGTAGAACTTTCTCAAAACATGCTATATCCACAGACTACGGAGGACAGATTCTCGCTAACAAAAAACTGTGTCTATGGAGTCGGCCACCTCTCACGCACACCTTAGTTGGCTATTCCGCGGGAAATTAGACTCTGTCGCCGTTTACACAGAGTCGATTACTCGCGCTCAACTAATGTGTGAATGTGTGCGTGCCGACTCGTACGTACAGCGTGGTGGCCGACTCGAGTGACACAGTTTTTTGTTAGCGAGAATATATCCGACTTTTTTTAATATCTGTGGCTATATCGATAATAATAGTTTGCATTCACTCTAGAATTTTCTAGATCATTCCAGATATTTGTTGAACTTTCTAGAATATTCCAGATCGATTATAACCGTTTTACACATTTTGGAACTTTCCATTCCAGAAATTTTGAGATATTTTCAGAAGTCCTCATGCGTTAAAAAAGGACAGCAATATGTGTTTTAACATTTTCGCCACCCACAACCACCCCCTTCCACCCACCGCGACCAAACTCCCTTACTGGTAGTAAGGGAGTTTGGAGACCAAGGGGTATTTACCACCCCAACGGGAAGTTGATTGGGGTTGGTGGTGATTGAGAAAACTGCGTATTTACGTACCCACAAAAGCATTTTATATATATTATTAGATTAGATTCATTAAACTGTATAAGGGGGATACAGTACATGGTTTAAAGCAAATTCAAATTTTAAAATAGCCTCGTCTCTTTTTGTTATATGACGTTAAAAAGTGACTGATTGACTGGTTTTACTAAACTTGTTTTAAATCTTCTTTTGTTTGTTTGAACTTATACAAAACTGTATCCTATTATTATGTTATTTATTTTAGTATCGAGTTTTACACACGGCTACAAATCAAGCTTATACTGGAAATGTTCTAATAAGTTGACCTTAAATTGTACGGAAATCCTATACCATGCGGGATCAACTTATACGGGAAAATGTGTGCTACAATAATTAAATATATAAAGTTTTTATAAAATGAATGAATACTGATATGATGGATAGAAAGACCGAATGGAAGAAGCGTACATATTGCACTGACCCCGATAAATGGGAGATACCATTTAAAAAATAATGTGGACTTTAAAATTTGATTGATTGTTTCAGAAGGTGAAGTTCCGGAAGTGACAGAAGAGCAAGTACTGAAGGGTCACGTCCTCGACAAGAGGATCAAATTCGTTATTAGGTATGTTGTTTGTGACGCGTTAGATAATAAAAGAGAAATTGTCTGTCTGACATATTATATTGCCACGGTTCGACTTGTAGCGACTTCGATCAGTTTCATTGAGATAGTTCACACGCAATAAGAAAGATGGCGTCACAACATCCTGAATCGCGCTGACGAAGATTTCGACGATCTGCATATACATAAAACCTGTAACGGAAAGGGTGTATTATATCCATTATAGTAATCCACTTTTTTAATACTAGGCGCATAGATCGCGGAAGAAATATTATATTAATATTAGCAAGTGACGCAAAATGATAATGTCCTTTATTGAGTGCCATGTTGGTTATGATTTTAATTCAGTAAATTTGGAAGCAAAAATTTGATATGAATTTTTGAGTAATTTATATTGAGCTGAAACTTTTGCAGAGTCTGTACCTGATGTATTTTTTTTTTGTTTTTTTTTATACCACTAAGTCGGTAAACAAGCATACGGCCCGCCTGATGGTAAGCGGTTACCGTAGTCTTCATCCCTTTTTATTACAATCTTGGGCGAAAAATCTGCCCTTTTTAATTACACCTCCATACCATCTGATGCTATTACCTTGTAGTCCACCGTAGGGTCCAGAAGCCACCAGGCCTTTTTCTATGTTGGTGTTATGGATAGGCAGTATATGCTAATAGTATTGTGTGTGTATAGGTACACAGCGGAGGAGGAGTTAGACGGCGCTGAAGCGTGCCTCCTGCCGGGGTACTTGTTCATGTCGCAGGGGAACCTCGTCGAGGGACCCCGCCGGCCCGCCACACTCGCCGACTGTGAGGTAATTAACACATCTCTTATTTATAGTACTCACTAGTGGCAGGATGCAGAGGACTTTTTTGTAACATCTTTCTCGCTGAGATCCAATTTGAATGAAAACTGCGCCTGGAGACGCATACAAATTCTCTCACTGAATTGTGAACCTTTTTGTATAATCAATAACGTTCTATATGAAATGCTTCAATTGAAAAAAATAATCTCAAATCAATTGTATTTTTTTTTTTTATGTTTGTTACCTCATAACTCTGTCATTTATTAACCGATTTGGAAAATTCTTTTTTTATTTGAAAGGGTACACTTCTCCTTTGGTCCCATTGATGTTCATCAGATCAGGATTTGATTACTTCTTAGTGTACTTTGAAGTTGGTTTAATGTTTTTTGTAAAACAGTCCAATTACTACAAGCTTTTATTTAGTTTCACCTGTCCCATTGTCTGTAATGGAATTTTGCAAGTTAAATTTGACCCACTTTCCGGTTTCCGATTGAGCTGAATATGCAAATCGCGTGACAATGCAATATTATGATGACGTGAGCTGATCTGATGATGGAGCTGGAAGGTGGCCATAGGTACTCCGTAATAAAACCACATAACCCCATCGAGTTTGGGCTCGTTTGATTAGTCTTGATGAATACTATATAAAGCTTGTTCTAAAAATGAAATTTTTAACAAACATGTTTATTCAAGAAATGTTTATGAGCGGTATTATTCGAAATTATTTGAACGGGTCTGCAAGTTAACCATGATTTCTGTGATCCTCTTGAGATGTTAGTTTCAAGATATGCTGGTTTCCATAATACAAAACAGTGAGTGGAGGATGTCCTAGTCAATAGACTTTACTTCCGAAAAAAAAAATACTTTTATGCTACTCAGGCAGTCCCCGCCTGACGGTAAGTGGTTTCCGTAGCCTATAGACCGCAGACTTGCAACCTCAGGGGTGTCACTCGCGCGTTGCCTACCCTTCGAAAATGTGTTTACGCCAAAATGAGATTTGAATTTGATTTGCATAAAGTCGGGAGTGCCGGCACCGAAAGGGACAACTATGTTTACTACTTATCTGGTCTGATTAGTGAAGTAACACTGCCAGCACAATGAGGGGGCTTATGTTACTCTGTCGAATTTACTTAAAAAAAAAAAAACACTGCATCAAAATAGTACTATTTGAAGATTGTCCTAAGATAAAAATATCAAAAAACCATTTTTTTTTATTTTTTGTTTCTTCCGGCTGATCTCCGAAACGGTTGGACCGATATAGACGGGAATCTCACTGGCAGAACGCTGATGTTATAAGGAGTAATTTAGGCTACTTTAATAATAAAAAGAATAATTAGTGTTTTGCGCATAAAATTCAAAACTTATGCAAGTGAAACCGCGAGTGTGAGCCAGTTATTATCATATTTGGCTGCGGTTGTCCGTAAGACTTGGCTTTTTTTATACGACAAGCGTACACTTGGTTACCGACTTTGTCGCCTGATGGTAAGCGGTTACTGTAGGCATATGGACGCTTGCAATACACGAGGCATCACTCATACGTTACCGACCAATCCCCCCTCCCCGATGAGCACTGACGACCTTACTAACGCGCAGGAACACTACATAACGTTATTTATTTGCGGTATTCTGTAAGGTGGAGGTACTACCCCACTCGAGCCGCTCTTTGAGCGAATAAATGCTACGTTCTACCTCTATTAAAAATTGATTTGATTAAATCATGAGGAGCAGAATTTACGGGCCAGTTGACTCAGTTGATTAAGATTCCACCTATCGCGCCGTAGGTCGTGGGTTCGATTCCCTCATAGGACATGCATGTCTTTATGGCCTGAGTCTGGGTGTAATTATATATTTAAGTATGTATTTACAAACAAAAAGTAGTATATGTATTATATCAGTTATCTGGTTTCCATAGTAAAAGCTCTAATTAGTTTGGGATTAAATAACCGTGTGTGAAAAATGTCCCAGGATATAAAATAGAGAGTGAATGTATAAACCGTGGGCAGGTAATCCTGATGGTGGGCATGCCCGGGTCGGGCAAGACGTACTGGGCGCGGCAGCACGCGGCCGCCGCCCCCGCCAAGCGGTACAACATCATCTCCACCGGCTCGCTCTACGACAGAATGAAGGTATGTTCACACACTACACACACGCATACACTATACATACAACACATTACATATACATGAGGTATTCTAGGACTTTGTATGACATGTTTTGTGGAGGAATTGACTTGTTTAGTTGCTTCATATTAGTGAAAATATTGGTTTTTCTGAAAGATTTAGCATAAATAGAAATTACTCATTAGCTTAGAAAGCTTAGATCGTAATAAAAAACATAGGCCAAGTGCGAGTCGGACTCGCACAAAAAAGGTTCCGTAAAGACGTTTCTTACCTTTTAATTTGATTGCAGTTTTATTATTTGTTGGTATAGCGACAATAGAATTACATATTCTGAAATTTTCAACTGTCTACCTATTATGGTACATGAGATAACAGCCCGCTGACAGACGAACGGACAGCGGAAGCTTTGGTAATGGGAACCCTAAAAAAGAACAAAATTTGTTCGTTTTCTGATGTCATATAATTATAAAGACACTAGCTGTAGCACCCGCGTTCCCGTAGTAAAAAGTAGTCTATAAACACTCGGGGATAATGTAGCTTCCTATTAGTGATTTTTTTTGAATCGGATCAATAGTTCCGGAGATTAACTCCTAAAGCCAAACATACCCCTTTATAATTTTATTATAGATTTGTAGTTTCGAATTTTTAGGTTTTAAATTTTTTTTTTTTAAATCTAACATTACACTAAGTTTTATTTGAAGCGATGAAGTTGCAGTCAGCATATATTTCTTTATGAACATCGTCATACAAAGTGCCGACTTAACATGAACACTTAATTATTTTTAACACAATTGAATCGTCGATTAAATTTACAATAAAATGTTCGTTTGATCTGAGTATATGTCTTTGACGTATTGCGATGTTAGTCAATATAACATGTAGACGGTTAGATGCTTATGAAATATACACACTATCCATAGTTTAAGTGTTTTTATTTTTAAGGCCATATTTTTATTTAACTTTTATGTAAAGAAATGGTGTAAGAAGGCAAAGGTGAAAGATTTTATTTCAGAAATATAAATAAAAAATCAGGTAAGTTCAAAATTAGATTTAAGCGATTAATGATCATTTATAAATAATAAAAAGCTATTGAATAATTAACTTTTTAACAAAAAAATAAACCGCCTTCAAAGTACACTAAAAAGTATAAAATAACTCTTATCTGACACTGTTTTGAAGTGAGCGAAATCGCATGACGTGTTCTATAGAAAATATTTCGCTGACTTCAAAACAGTGTCAGATAAGAGTTATTTTATACTTTTTAGTGTACTTTGAAGGCGGTTTATTTTTTTGTTAAAAAGTTAATTATTTTTGAATTTTTAGTTTCATTATATACTGAATACATCTGCGTAACCCTTTCGAGTGTACAGGCCTGATGTTTTGTTGTGTGATTGCTTAAACAATGCATATTTATGCGATAGCAGCAATCGCGGCTGTATTTACTGTAATTTTTTTAAGTGTTCCGTTGTCTATCTCCGAAACTCATCATCAGATCTATATGAAATTTATATGGGACCATTTCGAAATATACCCCTTTCGAACAAAAAAAGAATTTTGCAAATCCGTCTATATAAGACGGAGTTATGCCCGAACATACATAAAAAAAAAAAAAAAAAAAAATATAAACATCCGAATTGAGAACCTCCTCCTTTTCTTGAAGTCGGTTAAAAAGAAACAACACTATGAAGAAATACGATGTTCCACAAATCATCAAGAATTACATTATTATATCAATAAGGAGAAAGTAAGTAATTAATATAAACTGTTCTGTACTGGGGTACTACAGTTCATCGAAGATATTGATGGCTTGAAGACAAGGAATATGTTTTAACATTCAAATCTAAGAACAGGTAAGTACTGTATTGCGTGAAGTTAGAGAAACCATATCATAGTTTCAGATTAAACAGGGTGTCCCATTCATTTGAAAATAATGAAAACACAAGCAATAATTTAATTTGCTGTTACCATAAAATTATGTTTGTATGTTTGTAAAGTGTCATGAGCGCCTAACCTTGCATAAATATTTCGTATGAATGTGACCATTTTGGAGGTAAGTAAAATAATGGAAGATGTTTGAAAGATGAATTATGTACGTTTAAAGTACAAACTAATATCGCAATAATTCAAAGCACGTTGTTGTTACATTCAATTACAGGTAATATATTGCATCGTTTTATTTCTATACACACATTGACACTACACAAAAATAATGCACTTATTATTTCAGCACTTGAAGGTTTGACTGCAAAAAAACGACACAAGATCGCAACTATAAACAACATTGATACTAATGTTCGTCTGTATTTTCAACAGGGTTCAATATGATCAACATTTATAAACAAAAAAAATATTAACATGAATCATGCCAATAGTGACCTGTAGCGGTCGTGGCGATGAGTGAGTGTAGTTAAAGCAGTTGTACCTAACGTATGATACCAGTGGAGTGCTATCTTGGAGCGAAGAGGACCAAAGTACCGAGTCCGAGGCACCACGGAGCGCCCGTCCCTGGTATCAATAAACATATTTGTCTTAGCGAGTAAGCGTAGGCTGTAAGTGACCGCGTGGCGTGTTGTCAACGCTCGCCTCCACTTGTGTGTGTACTGTATGAGTGTGTACGTCGATCCAGGTGGACTGTAAGCCCTTCCGCGCCAGCTTCGAAGGCCGATGGGACGCGATGGTCTCCAAGTGCGCTAAATGCGTGCTTAAATTGTTGGAAATCGCGAAGGGACGAAGGAGAAATTTTATCCTCGACCAGGTGAGAACCATTCCGATTTATTACGTGAAATATCTTAAATTGTGGCAGCGACACACTTAATTCAGGAACAATCGAGATCGACTCTTTTAAACTGGGAGTTTGGCGAAGTCCCACCGTTTCATTATCTGTCACCCGCGTCGACGACCCTCATGTTATATGTGTATCTTACCTAACCGCTTTATATAACGTGTTTATCTAGCTTCATATCAATCAACCATGTATGTATCTACGCATCTCCATAAGGTACGTCCTATGTATTAAGTATATTAAGTATAGAATGTACGCTCGCACCGCACCGCCTCCGCGATAAGCTAACAGTATCTCGTAACGCGCACCTCTCTAGGGCTGCGAGGTGAGTCCATAGAAGCGGAGGCGGCGCAAACGCGCGGTAACTTTGCCAAACGGCCTGTAAGCACCGACTAAACGCGCCCGGGATCTCTATTGAGCTTGTTCTAGGTGGTCACGCCAAATATATGTACCAATACGACAACGCGGGAACAACACCCCATGTATCTATAACGAGAAATGTTTTGCTCCACATCACTATCGACGGGCCATCAATCGACGGAACGGAACGGAACGTAACGTGGTTTCGAATATCGCGTGGGTAAAAACAGACGAACGTATACCCGTCGGCCCAGAGGCGCAAGCTGAGGGAATTCGACGGCTACCGTCGAGTCGCTGTAGTCATCGTCACCGACGACGAAACTTACAAGGAGCGCCAGAAACAACGAGAGGAGGCCGACGGAAAAGAAGTGCCCGACGGGGCCGTCGCGGACATGAAAGGTTCGTACGGGCCCCCGGCCCACCGACCGCCACCCTCCCGCGACCCGCGCCACCCGGGGCCGCTTCACGCCCACCACATCGTTTGCACTCCCTTTACGCTACCAATAAACCTTTTAAAATATCAGGGGAGTCCAAACGACCCCAGCGGGCCGAAGCCACCCCGATCGACGGTACCACATGATGATCGAACGTTTTAATTAACAGCAAACTTCTGTCTGCCGGAGCGCGGCGCGTGGCTAGACGAGGTGATCTTCCCCGAGTTGGGTGAGGAGGAGGCCAAAGTGATCCTGGACACGTTCCACAAGGAGGCGCGCGCGGCCGGCGTGCGGGCCTCCCGGGACCGCTCCAAGGACAAGGACAACAACAGGGACCGCCGGCACTCGCACGGGGAGGGCCCGCCGCCCAAGCGCGCCCGGGACAACGCCCGCCACGACCGCGATAAGGACGGCAGGCGGAATAGGGACTTCCCGAGGGATCGCGGTGAGTACAATCAATCTTCTCTCATTTAATATGAAACATCCTAGAGAAACATATCAACTAAGATAAAAAGTGGAAGTGGAGTAGTAGGAATGCGGACCCC